>JAWQEG010005262.1:0-5000 GCA_033782935.1 Petrolisthes cinctipes
ATATTGTCAGCTGTGGTCAATAAACTATCTATCTATCTATCTATCTATCTGTCACCCTCCTTCAATTATAATACGGTTCAGTTGGCCTCTTGTGTGTGTTGGGGGGGGATGAATGTTTGCTTTGTGTCTATGTGTATGTGTGTGGGTGTGGTTGAGTGCCTTAGTGCTCGCGTGCGTGTTATTATTAACTTTTATAGAGCATTTATCACCTACCAACAAACTACAATTCCCTACTATTTACTATTGCAACTTTCCTAATAATAAGCATAATATTCCCACAGCACATCTACAGCACATCCATCCACACTAGACTCACGAAAAGAAAATATCAAAGAGGGTGCGATCCTGAGCCATCCTTTCAACCAGCTCCTGCCAGGCTTCGGGCGTTAGAGAGGCCATCTGGTACTTCTCTCTGGCGCCGTATGACAAGAACCACCTTGTCGAACCCGTCTCATGGGCCTCCGTCAGGTTCGTTATGTAGGTCTCGTGGTCCAACACTAACTGTAGGGGGACAAAAAGGTTGGGTTGCATTTGGGATAATCCAAACTCGCCCCATTCTTACGCTCAGAAAATCATACTCGACCCCCTCAATCTCCCTACATTGAACGCAAACTCGACCCCCCTCAATCTCCCTACATTGAACTCAAACTCGACCCACTCACCCACCCTACATTAAACGCAAACTCGACCCCCTCAATCTCCCTACATTGAACTCAAACTCGACCCCCTCACCCACCTTACATTAAACGCAAACTCGACCCTCTCAATCTCCCTACATTAAGACTCAAACTAGACCTAACCTAAACCTAACCTAACCTAACTTATCCTACCCTGGTCGTATCCTGTCTGTCCCCATCGATGTAGTAGATCCTGTAGGCTGGGTTGAGGTCGAACCAAGGGGTCTGACTGGGGCTGATGTACGCCACGCCACAAGGTCGTCCGGTGTTGTCGTGGAAGATCTCAAACTCGTCGTAGTGTGTGTGGCCGTAGAACTGAGCCCGCACCGTGTTTTCATATCTGGTGGTGAAGTCAGGTGAAATGGAGAGGTGAGGGGGAGGAAAGGTTGAATAGGTAGGGTGAGATGCTTCCTCTTTCCAGGTCATTCACTCTCTCTCTCTCTCTCTCTCTCTCTCTTCCTCATTCTCGTTTTCTGTTTTGCTCCATCCTTCTCTCTCTCTTCCCCTATCTCATCCATCCTAACATTCTTTCCAATACCTTACAGAAACACACACCTACTGCAGTTTCACACACACACACACACACACACACACACACACACACACACACACACACACACACACATACACACACACACACACACACCTTTCAATGATCCTACTGAACTCCTTCGACCACGTTCTCTCTGAAGCTGCTGTACCGGGAGGAACATGACCCAATAGATGTACCAACTCGCCAGCCCCCTCAGCACGATACAGCTCCTCCTCCAGCCAAGCCAACTCACCCCCGGGATCCTGAGAGTTTTCCACTAGCCATCTGTACAAGGGGAGGAAATGAGGAGAGAGAGATAGAGTGTGTAGGGAATAATTTTTAGGAGAGGTAGTGAGAGTTTGAGAGTGTGGAAAGAGTGAAATTGACGAGTATTTTAAGGGGAGGAAATGAGGAGAGAGAGATAGAGTGTGTAGGGAATAATTTTTAGGAGAGGTAGTGAAAGTTTGAGAGTGTGGGAAAGAGTGAAATTGACGAGTATTTTAAGGGGAGGAAATGAGGAGTGAGAGATAGGGTGTGTAGGGAATAATTTTTAGGAGAGGCAGTTAGATTTTGAGAGTGTGGAAAGAGTGAAATTGGCGAGTATTTTAAGGAGAGATTATGAGATTTGGAGTGTGGAGAGAGTGAGGTATATTTTAAGGAGAGGTTAGTACAATTTAGAGAGTGTGGGTGTGGGAGTGAGATATTTCAAGGAGAGATAGTGAGATTTAGAGAGTGTATTCAGCTACTCATATAATACACTAAGAGATAAAAGAAATACATGTAGAGTGTGTGTGTGTGTGTGTGTGTGTGTGTGTGTGTGTGTGTGTGTGTGTGTGTGTGTGTGTGTGTGTGTGTGTGTGTGTGTGTGTGTGTGTGTGTGTGTGTGTGTGTGTGTGTGTGTGTGTGTGTGTGTGTGTGTGTGTGTGTGTGTGTGTGTGTGTGTGTGTGTGTGTGTGTGTGTGTATGTGTGTCATTTCTCTATTGCTGTTATTTCTCGACATCCTATTACACAAAATAGGAAGGAAGTGAAGGGAGAGATCTGATTTGACGAGCACGGAAGAAGGGGGAAGGTGGGAACAAGGAAGTCATTAGGAGGTGAAGGAGAGGAGAGAGGGAAAGGTGGAGAGATAAAATAATGGGGTGGTGAGAGAAAGAGGACAATATATGGAGAAGTGCGAGGTGAAGAGAAGAATGATTGGAGGTGAAATGTGGGGGTGAAGGTAGGAGGGAAAGGTAAGGAAATGTGGAGGTGAAGTGAAGGAAGAAATAAGGAGAAATGTGAATTGAAGGTAAGGAAGAAATGGGGAAAATGTGAAGGTGAGAGAAAGAGGGAGAGATGGAGAAATGTGGAGGAGAAAGAGGGGGAGGAAATGTGCACAGAAGTAGGTTAATTATTAAGGCGAGAAACAGCTTACCTCATTAATAGTACTGAAAACATGGACACCCAGAAGGAAGGAAGGAAGGAAGGAAGGAAGGAAGGAAGGAAGGAAGGAAGGAAGGAAGGAAGGAAGGAAGGAAGGAAGGGAGGGAGGGAGGGAGGAAGGAAGAGAGGGAGGAAGGAAGAGAGGGAGGAAGGAAGAGAAGGAGGAAGGAAGGAAGGAAGGAAGGAAGGAAGGAAGGAAGGAAGGAAGGAAGGAAGGAAGGAAGGAAGGAAGGAAGGAAGGAAGGAAGGAAGGAAGGAAAGAAGGAAGAGAGGGAGGGAGGGAGGGAAGGAAGGAGGAAGGAAGGAAGGAAGGAAGGGAGAAGGAAGGAAGGAAGGGACAATGGTATTACAAGGTATCACACAGTAGGCCTGAGTGTTTGTGTGGAGGAAGGTGAAGAGAGAGAGGATTGTAGGTAGGTTAAGTAGGGAGGGAGATAGGGAGGGAGGGAGATAGGGAGGAAGGGAGTGAGATAGGGAAGGAGGGAGCGAGGTAGGTAGGTAGGTAGGTGGGATAGTTATTAGGTAGGCTAGGGAAGGAGAGTGGGAGGGAGGAAGGGAGGTAAGAAGGTAGGTAGGCAAGTAGGTAGGAAGAGAGGTAGATAGGTAAGTAGGAAGGGAACAAGGAAGATAGGTAGGTAGGTAAGTAGAGGGGGGAGCAAGGTAGGTAGGTAGATAGGAAGGAGGGTTGGTTGGTAAGTAAGTAAGTAGGTAGATAGGTAAGTAGAGAGCGAGGTAGGTAGGTAGATAGGTCGTATGTAGGTAAGTAGAGATAATATAGGAATAATATACTTAGCGGTAAAATATCGATATAAACCCATTATTATTGAAGTTGTAAAAGTCTACGTACACATTAGCCGAGTATCCGAACATGGTATTGAAGGAGATGAGTCGAAATCCAGGTTTAATGAGCACTGAATAATAGGCGGCTTTGTTCACGGTACTATTGTCAAGGTCTGGCAAGAGATGGCTCCACTGTTGGGCCAGTTCTGCGTATAGCCAATCAGCGCTCATGTCCCCTAAAGCCTCGTTGTCCTCGTCGTCTGGATCAGGAAATCTGGCGGGAAACGGGACCGGATTGTTATGAGAAATACGGGACTAAATATTTTGTATATATATATATTTCTAGTGGGAAAAGGATATATTTTGTTGTGAGGAATATGGAAAAGAAATTATATATATCTGGATTGTTTTTTTGAGGAATATAATACTTAAAAATTATATTTATTTTGGTGTGTTGTAAGGAATACGAAACTAAAAATATTAAAATTAATTATGGGGGGAAGTCGATGTATGTTGTTGTGAGGAGGAATGCGGAACTAAACCACTGCCACACACACACACATACACATGCATATTCACTCTCCCCCCCCTCACACACACGCATATTTACTCTCCCCCCCACACACACATTCACACACACAGTCACTCTCCCCCCCTCCCCCCACACACACTCACATACTCACTCTCCCACACACACATTCACACACACAGTCACTCTCCACCCCTCCCCCCCCACACACTCACATACTCACTCTCCCCCTCACACACACACATACACATACACACACACCCACACACACACACATACTTCCCCACTCCCAACGGCCTTAAAACACAAACACACACACACACACAATAAAACTCACTGATCAAGGGGGCTCATCTCGTGGTTTCCGACAACTGGGAAGACGGGAATATCAGGGAAGAAGGATTGGATGAGTTGGTTCATTTCCCTCACTACGAAGAGATTCCAGTCCTTAGAGGTGGACCACATGTTGTGAGGCACTAAGTCACCCGTCCAGATTACGTAGTCGATGTCCTGATATGTGGAGGAGAGAGGGAGTGAGAGAGTGAGATGGGGTGGGATGAGAGATGGTGGGGTGAGATGGCGATGAGAGAGAAGTAAGAAGTGTGTGAGGAAGAAGGGAGAGGGAGATGAGAGAGAGTGTGTGTATGTGTGTGTAACTGTGTGTGCTCTGTGTGTGTGTTTTTTTTTTTTTTTTTTTTTAATCCACATCTCAGACATCAACACACACGTCTTATACTCGAATGTTGCTTCTTTCGCCGATGACACCAGGGTACAGAAGGAAGTTTCTTCAACAACTGATGCTGAACAACTACAAACTGACCTGGCATCACTTTACTCTTGGGCAGAACAAAATAATATGTCCTTCAACAACAACAACAAATTTGAGCACATACACTATAGCCCAGGTGGAATCAACTACAATGCACACACTTTTGCAGCATATATACACAAAGACACAAAGGAGAATGTAAAAGACCAAGGAATTACCCTTAGTTGTGACGGCAACTTTTCCCAACACATACAAAATGTCGTGAAGAAGGCACGAAGCTAGGCTGGCTG
>JAWQEG010005262.1:10000-37500 GCA_033782935.1 Petrolisthes cinctipes
TGTTACAGTAAATAGTACCTGTATTGCCAAGATGATCCCTCTCCTACCCTCCCAACCTATCTACCTATACCCTACTCCAGCTTCGGGCGTGGGAATGGGCGTGGGTGAGGCTCTATTAGCAACTGACTTCAACACTGACCTGGCTACCATCCTGGGCTTTGTATCAATCCCTAGGTCGCCTCCACACCGGGAAAGCCATCACCACGAACCTGCCAATCTCATCGCCATAGCAACATCCACTACTACTGCGCCTGCACCTCATATGATCATGGAGGTTGGTTACTGTGCATTGTAGTCCTACATATATTTATTACGTACTGTACATAGTTTAGTCTTTATTCTATTTTTCCTATGTTGTGTGTTTGTTTGTATATACAGTATGCATGTATATACAGGTATGTGTCTTTTCTAATTATTTACACACACACACACACACTATACATGGATTGTATTGCGGAGATGCAGGCTAACAATCTTAATTCGAGCTAGTATTGTAGACGACTGAAATGTTCAGAAGGTAAAAATATACACCAACACGTTCACACCAGATTATTTCCCTCACGGCATCGATGTTCGCCAGGTATTCGATCACCTATTCAGCGAGGACGAAAAAGCTGAGAACCCCCTTGTGCACAGCCTCCGTCAGCGCCTCCACCACGTGACACAGACTGTGTACGACACCACCGCCACCAGCAACAGTAACCCGGCAGTGAGGGTGTTGTTGGTGTATCTGGTCCCTGGGGTGGTACTGACGACACTCCTCCTCACTGTCCTGGGTGTTGGGCCTGGTGTTGTGGGTTTTCTGGCACTCGTCATACCTGTCTATATCTTCTATTCACTCACCAACTTTAATTAACAAGGGAGAAGGAAACAAAAGGACAGGGAGGACAGTTGAATTATTGAAAGGGAGAGGCTTGGGTCCGAATGGGTGCCAAAACCCGTAAAATCTTGCCGATATCACTACAGGCAGTACCTCTCACAGAGTTCAAGAAGTACAGTACTCAGTGAGGCAACAGCATTTGTGTTGGTGAGAGCACATTACAATATTTCATTAAATATTGATAAATTAATATTACAATTACAGATTCATATTTATTAAACTCATCTACAACCATACATCAATCTATTTTCAACTTCTGCAGTTGTACTGTATTCACAATCACCTAAGTATCAACATTTCAAAACATAAAATATGCTCATTCTTTACTGAACACTCTGACATGCATATAAATTATATCTTTGGTTGCGAGTCACTGCGAGATTTACACTATTGCAATAATTTTCCATCTGCCTGGCCGTGCTATCATGGACAGTAATTTCTTTGTATATAATTAATAATTGCTCCAAACTGTGCCCAAACACTGACTCCCATTATCTTTACCACATGTACAGTATTGTAATCAGTTTTCAAGTATTCAGAGTACCTGTGCATGTCAGGTAAATGGAGGGGTTTCTGATTCCTCCAACTCTACCAAAAAAACAGCAACTATAATGAGGGAGTTTGTTTTATCACACAGTTTAGAGGAATCATCAGCCTCCAATTCGCTTGCAAAATAATGACCTCTTTAACCTTCATGTCAAGACATCAATGTGTTTAATAAGCTCTAAGTTACTATTGTGTACATATTTGATTTTGGTGTAAATATCAGCAATATAAAAACATCTTACAAACCCTAAGACAGCAATGCTGTTCATACATATGTGTCTCTATCACAAAGTGGTAACTAATGTACTGTATTTACCACCTACACTATTATTAGTTGCATAAGGTATCTAAATATATGATCTATTTTAATGCTACACAGTGTAGGCTATGGGTATGTGGGAAGATGAAGTTATTAAACATCAAACGATATTAAAACAGTGCTATGGAAATGTTATAAAATTACTACAACACTGTGATGTAATGGCTCTGTTTTTTAACCCCTTGACAATCGTATGAACATACATCTTGTGCAGGGAGTACAGGAGCTGTCTGACTTATAATGTTTTGTATCTTCTCAACTGACAATTCCTAGCTATACCATGTTTCCCTTGTAACTGCATGAATCTCATTTGGCATATCTTTTTTAAGTGAATCATACAATGGTAATCCTTAGTCAAAAGTAATATGTGAACTTCTTTCATATATATATATACAGATTAAAAAAAAAAAAAAAAAAGTCAGTGGAAAAAATACTGTACTCGTAAAATCCCCATCCAAGGCAAATCCATAACAATATCACAGAGCTGTAGTGATGACACAAATTATAATGTAGAAACCAAACACCTGTACCTATCAAGGCTAGAACATACCTCATTATGAAAGTATGGAAACTGGTGACGTCTTTTACTTCCTTAATATGTTTTGCCAGGGAATGTTGAAGATTTAGTTCATGACTGTAAAAACTAACAACAATTTAAGATTCAAGGGGAATGGACAGGTATCTTCAGCCAAGGGAGTTAAAAAGTCTACTATTGAATATGAAAGTTTCTCTAACATGGACTAATGGTGTTAAGTTATTATTACTTTTTATCACATCTAGTACAGTACAATATACTGTACTCGTATTTATTAGGGGGGGTTAAGACGTCATTGAACAATTGGAAGAATCAGTAACCTCCAATCTGTCAACATCTTACCTCTCCCTCTAAAGTTGCTCTAATATTGCTTGACATACATACAATAAACAAATGAACTCGGAGTAAATTTATAACACATTTCCAGGGAGATGCACTAATATGTCTAAAAGGGTACATGTAAAAATAATTATGGAATGGGTAAGGCAAAGACAATGACCACTGCGATGGCTCCATGTAGTGTCACCTATGGAGCCAATGTGCAAGGAAGGTCAATATACCGTAAGTGGCTAAAATGATAAATATAAGTTTGGGCCCAATTTTCACTGCCTTGTGGATATTGTGGGAAAAGGTTATACATGGCTGCTGTTGGACACTAGCCTTAGAGTATATGCACTTATATACACCGACGTCTTATTACAATAGCACCTTATTTCCTTCTTCCAACATCCTCCTTATTCTTAGGCTGCGTGTACACTGGGCAACAAAACTCGGTGTACAATGTGTGAAACTATATTGGATCACGGACTGAGAGTAACTCAAATATTTGTGTCAAATGCCAGCAGCTGTTTGAATGATTTTGGTAAGCATTGGACTTCCTGCTTACCAATACTTTAGTTGATGGAGGAAGCCTTAGACTGGCCTGAGGATAGAAGACAATACTTACATGTCAGTGTGATATCCACTTATCAACTTCACAGTAACAAAATAAGCTCATAGGACAACTACTGTAATGTTCTATACTGAAGGCATGTATCTAATGTACAGTACATTAATAACACTTAGATACTAACATACTACCTTATGACCCAACTACATAAGCCATGGAGTACATACAGTTGCCAATACATGAAACTGACATGCCTTGATGTCCATGTGAGAAAAAAGTAATAACTTAATATTTTTAGTAACACTGTACTGTATATTTCTTCATATTTTCTGTAAGATATAAAAGTACTGTATGAAGCTGCACTGCAAAATTTATAGTTTCCTTGTTTCCACTCAGGTACTGTATCAAGGTATGAAATTTTAATATGTGAGCAACTGCATGTCTGATTGTAAGTCGCAGAGGGTTGGTAGGTCCCGAAACCAACTGTAAACACCGATTTACCTGGATGGGAATAGAATACCCACATCCACACTCTTATCAGGACTATGTGCTACCTACTACAGGATACAAGCAGGATTATACAGTGGTGAGCCATAATCTGTGCAGAGTATAAATTGGCATGAAATGGTCTGAGGAATTATTGAACGAATTCCAGGACATACGGTATATTAAACATTAGAGGTCAAATTGTAAGCCTAGTTCGGAATTCTGTATTCATTGATGACATCAATGAACCTTCATAAAATAAATAGTCTTCTTTCCAGAAAAAAAATGAATAATATAACAAGATATTTCAACAGTTCTGGGCATAGTTTAATGATATGCATTTTTTATTGATGTAATTAATAATCAATTCCTAATCATTACATTTTACAGCTCATTTTAAGACTTTCAGTTACTAACATACTGTACGAATGGTTTGTAAACAACAATATGTTTCAATAAAGCCATATACTGTATGGATTTATGCTGTAACAAATTGAGTATGAATGTGGGGTGTGAATAGCTATTTTGTTAATTGTTTTTGTAAGATAACACAACTGACAAGCCCCTTTTATCTTTTAAACCCTGTCAGCACAATTATGAGTAAACATTTGGGCAAGTCAGACAAGTGCAACTATGAAACCACTGTATCTAAGGACATATAAATGGTACAAGGCAAAATGTGAGAACAGAGAAATACGGAAAGGTGATACTGCCCTCGTAGTCCAGGGTTCATGTTCAGTTACTCACTTTATATACAAGAGACACATTTCATACACGTCATGGGATAGAAGTCCATATTGTATAGAAAAATAGGATAGCAGACTCTCCGATATCACTCCTGGGGTTAACTATTTGAAACTTGTGCAGTTACTGGCACTATGAAATAAACATCAATACCCATCATGGCATTCTAATGATGGAGGAGCACATAGTTCATATATTATACCGTACTCACGACAACGATGAAGTGGGAGTGGGCAGAATGTGTTTATATAAAAAATAAGATGCACTCACAGTATTACTGTGCATATACTCTTGTACTGTACCTTATAAAATGAATACACTACACTACCCCCACTCACATCCTTTGAAACTTTTGGTAGCTGGGAGCATCGTGACTTTTAAACACTACTACACATACAAATTTAAGGTACAGCTGCATCCAGGTACTTGAGACTAACTTGACTTATTTGTATGCTAGTGAATAGCAAATTTGAGGAAATAATTTGCTTTTTGTTGGTAGTAATGTATGTGTACTAGACCTGTGTTTGTCTTGAATGATACAATAAGTTACTTAAATTAATCTTTAAAATATTACTGATTACAGTATTTTGAATCCTTTCCAGTCCTCCATATGGCCTCAAAAAGCTTCTCAGCTTACATGTTGGGATTCACAAGCTCTAGTCTGATAACCTTCGCTCAATTATCTCTTACAAGAATTGCAGTTCCTACTGGGACACCCACTATACCATAATATAATAAATCTTTCTAAATATAACACATGCATATCTACTAATAGTCAATTTGGCATAACAATATTTTCTACTATATTGTTTACTGGCACCAATTCAACTAAGTACATATTAGGTGATACTGTCAGTTTCAAAGTTAGGACAAGATATCAGCATAATTATTTTAAACAGCAGTAACACATCAATAACAGTGATGATTAGGATATAAGACATTCAAAGCTAGAGGGACAATCAAGCCATAACTTAGTTTTGAGTAGACTAATCATACATTAAAATTCATACTGTGTGTTGTTACTCGCACGAAATATAACAGCCCAGTAATAGTATACAGCACACTTAGCATTCACGATAATCTGACAAACTATTCAAATAGGCATGGTCGTCTCTCTAACTCTGAACACCTATTATGTGAAAAAGAATCACAGTTACACCATCATCAAAAGAGTTGGAAATATAAATGATTAACAATGGGTGCATAAAATATGAATAACAATTGAGTATTTGAAAACATCAATATAACTGTAATATAAGCTACACAGTGGGATAAAATATAAAGTACAGTTACGAGCTTATGGCCACCTGCTGCACCACCCTGTAGTGGTAAGGTACATTTTTAAACTAGCAACAGTGATATCATCATGGATCTTCTCTGAGGGGTTCAGTGTACCTGAGTAACGACGTCTCGAAACGACAGCATATCTGTTGCCAGAAAAAATTGTACACCTTACCACGACAAGGTGGTGCAGCGGGTGGCTTTGAGTCATCAGCTCGCAACTGTACATGCACTAAACAATTAGCCATTATTCTGCACACATTTGACTTGATGCGTCCTGAACACTGAATAAAACAAAGTACAAGTGTACAGTAGATGATGCATTGGCATGCGAGAGGCTGTTCATGTAGTCATCAGATCTAAGTGTGCAGAATGATAATATAGTGAGTGTACCTTTATCTTTTTCTAGAACCCTTCCTCCTCTCCTCAAGTAACTACATTACACAAGAACCACTTCAGTATACCGTAATACATACTTTAATTATTTAACTAACGAGTCTTAGATAATTCTGCTTGAAACTAGGAAGCCCCGAATACAGTACTGTACCATGATTTACACCTTGTGAAACATACAAAATAATAAGAAACTTTTCATTACTTCACTGTTATTCAAATAAGTTTAAAATGAGAGAAACAGAAATTAGAGAAAACAAACAGGTACTTACATCACAGGGACATACTTATCCCATTTTGAAAGGTGAAAAAAATGTGTATAGTTACAAATCTGTGCTGACATATGCTGACAACGCTTTCTGAAAATAGTACCATATCAACATCTTATCATCATCTTGTTCCCATGTTGAGGTCAGAAAAAGTTTAAAACTTCTCATCAGAAATATTTTGATGCTCTTCTAGGGCAAGTCAGGGCTATTTATTAAACAAACTTGTGTTTCTCTATCATGTGGAGTAGGATATCTGTGTTGTCAGGAATAAAAAGGAGGAATACTTTAAATAAATACATAAGTTGAATGCAGTAGACCGACTACTTCCCGGTAAAGTTAGCATGGTCATTCCTCTCTCTCACACCTGCTAAAGGAACCATTGTTAAAACTCTTTTTCTCAGGGTTGTAATCCAAGAGGCTACCGACCCGTGATTCCAAAGCGCTTACATGTGAGGGACACTGGGTAGTCAAGGGTTGATGTGTGTGAATCAGTGCAAGTTGATACCTTTTTCACTTTCTTTAATTAAGGGGACTAGTAATGCCAGTAAGCAGAGACATGTCTAGTTATTCTGGGCATCAGCACCAATGGAGAAAATGGTTTTCAGTTGAATAGCTATTTCTCCAGTTGTCTCAACAAGTGCTACAAATAATTGTAGGAATCAACCCCACTTTGTGTGTAATAACTGGTCTATTCTTTCATATTGTTTCAAGGTGGAAAAGTGCAGGTAAGTTATTAATCGGGTGTACCAACACACTGGAGTAACACAGATAGCACGAAAAATGTTCCATAAATATAATCACATGCTTCTCACTAATGTTTGGTATCTAAAATTACATATACATTTATATACTATACCCTACAGTATGAAGATTTGCTAAAATGCTATTTTAATAAAATTCTACCATAATAACGAATAATTACCATTAAGTCGTGGGCTATGATTTTACCAGTACTACACCTTCATCTATAATACACTAAATACAGTAGTATCTACAAAGTTGTTGTACCAGTTACTGTCTACGTCTCATTACAATTTTAGCATGTGGCATATCGTGGTGTGTTAAACACTTTGATAGGGTGGTACCAATGCACGTAGTACACATTATAAATTAGGCCATGCATCAAAAAAGCTTGCTAAACAGTGAAGTAGTTATAAATACCTGTAATTTATAGCTCAACTGGAGACAATATATTTAGCCCTGTGCAGTATTTCCATCTTCCACAATGGTACTTGTACCTACACTGATTGTGTGTCACAACAAAAATAACATGAAACTCTATAAGGAGTTTGCTAGGTATCAAAATATCGCAGTCACCTGGATGGCTTCCCATGGTCTGGTACCAGACATAGGAGGGATAAACAGATGGACAGACAGATGTTGAGGACATGGGACACAGAAAATTGGAGAGAAAGCATTTTTTCTATGCTTATTACTTTACAAGCGTGATTTACTCCTTATGTTTGGTGAAAGAATGAAAATGGAGTTCTCCCTAAGAAAACAAATGTACAACAGAAGGAAGCTGACACATGTTTGATGAAAAAAATTTAGGTGAAATTTACTAGAGAACTGACTTGTGCTTAAAAATATCTTCTATGTAAAAAAAACTTGATAAAGGTCTCTTTTTTAGCTTAGTATTGTCTTTATCAATATAAAAAATATAAACTGTGATTTGGCAAATCATAATGTAACAATCAGACTCGAGATATTAATGGCTTCCAAGTACAGTTGCAGGCAATAGTTCTCATTCTCATTTCTGAATCTGTACAAAACACTAATGAAAGTACAGAATACATGCACTGAGTGTTTTATCCCAGCAACAATGCAAATTTTTACCCTTGTGATAATATTATCATAGATATATATTTCGCAAATATATTTGTGTTTATAATTTGCAGGCAAGTACCTAGTTGTGAAAATTTTAATGTTATATGTCATATAATACATTACACTTACCAGAAAAGATAAAACATTTAATGAGGCAGATACAGTTTTGCAAGGTTAAAATTTGGACATTAGTGTCTTGAAGCCAATGTCCTGGATATTTTCATGCATACCACTCCAAGAAAACTATTTGCACATGGTGTACCACCCCTCGTGTGTAAGGTAACTATTGCCCACAACTGTACTGTAAACCTGAGTATGGATTCATCATTTATTGGCATACTCGCCGACCCAAAAAAATTATCAGGGAAGACGGTCAAAATATAAATTCCTTCTGTAATGCGTGTTCTGCCTTACTGCTAAGAGCAACTGGAAAAACTACACTAAAAATTGCTTCTGTAGTGCGTGATCAGCTTTACCACAGTTCCTTTGTACCTTGTATTATTTAACATTAAACTTTGGAAATGATGGCTGACAAAACTGTCATTTTTCTCTGGCCAAAACCAGACTTATAATCAATTTCAATTAACCCATAAAAAACAATTACATTTCAGTGAAGATACTTGGACTAATCCAAGATGAATTAAAGTTACACAGGAAACTCTTCGTCATCTAAGAGTTAAAATTTTTTTTAGTGCATTAAGCACCTAAATTACTGACCTGATGACAGAGAAATTAATATGCCTTTGGCTAAAGCAAGGTAATCAATTATTAGTCGAACATAACACATAAAAATTTGGTACACATTAACTATATTTACTTTCAATAGAAAACTACTGAATGTTAACTAAAATAATGATCTTTAATAACATAAATAGAATAAATAGAAAGATGGACAGGTACGGTACTGTAATTAACTCTACCTACTATACACACATACTGTTCAAGTTAATCCTAAAGGAATCATAATTATATTAGCATATTGGTAGCTAAACAGATTCCCCTAAACTGTCCCATTAATCAAACAACCAAAGACATGCGGAGACAGTGTGTTTGCTGGTACAGTCTAGAGGAAATCAGTAGCCACTAATGTGCAGACATCATCCCAGGGCCCTTAAGAAGTGACTGACAACTTCTGTAGTTTCCTCTTACTGACATCAGATATCACTTTTGCTGGAAGAAAGCTCTGTTAAAAAAATTGTTGCAATCAACACATAAATATCAAGGTCTCGTCATATTATGCTTACATTTAAGTTAAAAGATTTTGTTATATTTTTTCGGGTAAAGTTTTGAGTGGGTAACTGAGTCACTGCTGTGTTCTTGTCCTAAAAAGAAATCAAATTAACTGACACCTGGTAATTCTTTACGATATTAAATAGAATTTCAGTTGTCCAAGTGTCTATAATATCTTCTCACTCTTGGAATAATGTACTTATTTGACATGGATTAACTTTTTGACTCAGAGCAACAGCAACCGTGAATACTGTACAGTATCAAGTAACAAGTTTGTCTAGTGTGTCAGTATGTGTGGGATAATGCTCAGGTGAAGCTGCTGGAATATGGTGTTTCAATCTCATACTTTCCGTGCAGATGAGCATTGCCAATATTAATTTCCATTTTTAACACAACAATAAAGAACATAAAATGAATCATGGAATCATAAATTCACAAAATATAGATCTCTATTTGACATAAAACTATGAAGATGAAGATGGAGTGAAATGTTTGTGGTAAGAAAGGAAATGGAGATATGAATACCTGTATTAAAGATAAAACTAGTACCAGTAAGGAAACAGAAAAATGGATACTGTGAAAAAAAGGAAAGGATTAAGTGGTCACAAACCAATGACACAGGGATAAATTCAACAGCCTAAAAGAGATGTGGAGAAATGGAAATACAGGATATTGTACATAAAAACAAATGGTGGCAAGAAAGGAAAACAAAAGAAAGATCCAAATTTGGTAATGAAAGAGGAAAATATAAAACAAAACAACTCCAAGATATTGAGAACAACAACTTGTGGAGGAATATAATTATAATCCAAGATAAAATTAATCAAAGAGAAGGACAAGAAAAAAGAAGCAGAAAGAGAGGCGGTGAAACATTGAAAAAGAAGAAACAAGAACAACGAAGATAGGAGGTGAGATATTTTAAAAGTAATTAAGATATGACAAGTCCTAAAGAAGATTGGATGAAGGACATAAAGGAGGTCTTCAGAGGTTGGTGGTGGTGACAGCCGAGATCCCGTGCACCATGACAGTGGGCGTGAGGCCGTTTGTGATGCCAGTGAGAAGCTTGAGGTAGCGTGCATGGAGGTGCGGGCGATCTGGGGGACGAGGGAGGTACAGGAAAGTAACGGCTGTGTCCACACTCTGCTCCACTATGAGGCCGTTGACCCCAGTTATGTACGCATCGCTCAGGTGGGACAGCGGGCCGATGTCTGCCTCTGCCTCTGCCTCGGGTTGTAAGCCCTCACTGGAGTTCTGAGGAAGGAGAGATTTGGGGAAGGTTAGGGGTAAAATCAACAGGGACACATGTAGGAGATAGACACAGCAGGGATATTGGGGGGGGGGGGGGTCATCTGCTAAGGCACTATTAACTCATTTGGTCTGGGATTTTCCCTAGGGTTAGTATAGTTGTCTTGTATTGGCCTGGGTAAGATAATGGAAGTGGAATCCATGTATAAAATATTCAAAATTCATCATAGGATGGATAATCATTATATGGATTTCTGGTAACATGACTTAAACTCCTTACCCCCAATGCATCTAGTCACCTCTTAAATAACTCTGAGGGGTGAGAGGATGGAGGAAGTGAAGGAGTTTAAGTACCTGGGTACAGTTATGTGTAAACATGGGAGTATGGAAGGAGAAATTGGGGAGAGAGCAATGAGGGGTAGACAGGTCATAGGATCACTGGGGAGGATTATGAAAGGTAGAAGTGTGAGTATGGAAGTGAAAAGGGGACTACGAAATAGTATAATCCTGCCAACACTGACATATACGTCAGAGACATGGACATGGAGTAGGGCTCATCAATCTAGAATAGGTGCTGTGGAAATGAGTTACTTGAGAGGAGCATGTGGACTTACAAGATGGGATGGAGAAAGTAATGAGTGTGTATGAGAGATGTGGTATGAGTGAGAAGGCAATTGGTATTAAATGTGGAGTGGTTGAGAGTGAAGTGTAGTACATTGAGATGGTTTGGACATGTACAGAGAATGCAAGGTGAGGAGTTTGTGAAGGTGTATGGAAGTGAAGTTGTGGGACCTGGTGTGAGAGGCAGACCTCCGGTTAGATGGCAGAACAGAGTGGAAGAGTATGTAAAGGAGAGAAGCATGAGGGGTAGAGGAGGGCTTGACCAAGTAAGGAGGGAGTATTGGAACAGGGAGAACTGGAGGCACTTCTGCCGTGGCCACCCCCTTGGGGAGAGTTCCCGGAGGGAACGAGGCGTCAGAGCTATAGATAGATAGATAGACCTCTTAAAAAAAATTGGACATGATATTGGACCTCTTTCATTCTTCTTACTTAGTCTTCACCTTTCCCAAAAATATACAGAAAACAAGAAAGGATAAACAAGAAAATGTTACCATAATCCACTGACCAAATGAAGATGCTTGGTGATATTGTCCCAAGGTACCAGCATAATGACTGCCTGGATTCTCAGTTCGTGCAGCATCTTGTGGACTTGCGTCTTCTGTGCCTCAGGGTCAGCATCACGGGACGACACGCACAGGAACACACGCAGGCACGTCCTCTTCCTCCACGATGACACCTGCTCTCATACAATAAACAGAGGTCAACCTTTGATACTGAACATTTACACAACTTGTGTTTTAGTCAATGAATGTCAACCTTATAGAGTGATATCATCATCAATACCTCATTTCCCTTCTGGAGAGTGACATTGTTGCCAGTATATAACATTGCTGTGGGCAAGTGAAGGGGAAGAAGAGAGTGGTACCGGTATATTTTTCTATACAAATTGGCGAGACTTTATATTATCTCTAGAAATATTCAGTAATACAGTATTAGCTAAGAATTTACTTTTTCAAAAACACTGCAATGATGACACAAGGTCAGTAGAGCACAAACCATATTTAGAATGGTGGCAAGCTGCATCAGGAAGAGCGAGGTGGTGCCAAAGATGTTTGATTCATCTGGATTAAAGAAATCAATTGGCCACACATCAATGAAGAGCTTTTTCTTGGAACTGAAAGAGAGAGGTGCCATCAGAGAATTAAGTTTAACTAAAATTTTCTACAAAATCCAACTTCAAAACACTTGTAATTATTCTCAAGACTAAAATTCTGTCTGGAATAATCTCAAATACAACCCTGGGAAAAACAGAAACACACATAAAGCAGTACTCACGTGATAATGGCTTGTTTATCCATCTGGTGGAAATGACGACAAAGGCAGATGTTCTTGCCCAGGTTGAGGACGTCTGACACCATCTTGACGTACTCCTCTGCCGTGATTCCCGAGGATGACGTCATCAGGGAAGAGGGGCAGTTTGACGAGGAGGTGGAGGAGGTCGGAGAAGTGGCCTGGTAACTGCTCACATTGAATGGAGATGACTCGCTGTTGGGGGGATTATTGGACAAGTGAGTTAAAGAGTGAATGATGGATTACACGAAACTCCTTACTTTTTTCTATAAGCAGAAGTTAATAGCAATGTTAAAATGTTTATAATAATATCAATAAATATCAAATTTCATAATAAATACTGTATAAGTACTGTATAATGTTGATACAAAATATTTTCTAAAGTTGAAGCACCACATGTAAACACATTACAATACAAAGTTTCTACATTCCTTTGCAGTGTGAAGACAATGAAGCTATATTCTGTAAAGTATACCGGTACATATACTATAATGCAAAAGTACAGTATATGATACACTATACAGTACAAGATACTGACATACTAGTTCCCCGATAAACACGCATAGAAATCACAAATTAAGACGACATGTTAATATTAGAGAATGAGGTGCAAGATAGGTTTCAAAGCAGTAATCTAGGCGAGTTAAAGCAAACAAAACTGCTCAAAGCATAGACAAGAGTAAATGACAATGTAGAGAACACAGGACTACAGTATTAGGGAAAAAAAAAAAAAAAAAAAAAAAAAAAAATCCAATGAAAACAAGAAAACTGGGAAGATGGTAAGAACACAAAATGACAAAAAAAAACCAAATGAGATGAAATTAATATTAAAGATAGGAAGACCGGACACAAATGATATAAATATTAGATGCAGCATAATGAACAAGAAGAATAAAGATAACGAGTGACTAGAAATGTTCCAACACACAGCAAAGTAACAGTATTTAGGTGAGGCTCATTACCCAGGCTGTGAACTCAATCCGCCTTCCATGCTTACTGACCCATATGCATACTGAGTTGGAATCTCGTATCTAGCATGAAAAACAAAAACCAAAACTGTAAAATGTAGACTTTATGACAAGAGAAATATAATGTTCTTAATACCAGTAACATATGGATTTGTCTGAAAGCAAAACTAAAGTTTCGGAATGTTCCGGAAAAGTTAAATTATAAGAACCAAAAAATGTGTTGTACCCAATGAGAGTAAATTCAAAATAAATACAGAAATGGTTACAAAATAAAGCTGTCCTCCTTTCAGTTAAAATAAAAATGTTCATGTGTTTAAAATTCTTATGAAGACAAAAATATTACAAGCAGCACTACAGTACATGCTACAACTTTCACTTCAACAACTTTAAATGTTCATTATATAACATTTGAAATACACCATCATCCCAAAAACAAAATAAATAAATAAATAATAAAAATAATAAAAAACAAAACAATATCTAATGCGGGTGTTCATGCTGGTACCAACCTGGTGAAGAAGTCGTGAGGTGGTGTAGTGTCACAGAAGCCCAAGAGGATGGTGTTGGGCTTCATGGCACCCAGACCTGACACACGCACCAAGTGGTGGAGTCCCTCACGTACGCTGCTACCCACCGTAACCTCCACAAATGCTTTCACCTACAATGCACACATGCACATATCCTGCACTTTTTCTGCCATATATATCATTATGTATATTATGCAAATGACATCAATTACTTTCCATACTGATATGTAGGAATGTTATTATATCTCCTCTAAACAACCGTAAATAAAATGCACACAGTCAATCTAACCTATAAGTTAGCTTTGTAAATGCTTGGTGCAACTGGTCTCATTCTGCATTACTTAGACACTGTGGAGGTTAATTGACTCCATCATAAACACTTACCATCAGCTGGACAAGGCACAGCATTCTTTACCAATACACTGTCTCACACCATATGGAGAATAATAAAAGAATACATATACATTACCTTCAAGTGATCCACAAGAGCCATCCACTTGGGGTAGTCCTCGCTGGCTGGGTCACTCAAACCATCCTCAAAATTCCCAACCTGGAAAAAATCACTAATCAAATCTGAAATTTAACCTTTGAACAATACTGTAGCTGACAACTTTTTAATTTTCTTTTCATAAACTTTCACACCTTTCATTAGGACCCATCTTGACTGTGTGGCAAATAATTAATTATAAAATACATCTTGAGACTAAATTACCATCAGTCAAATGGCATTAATTAAGTTTTGGAACTATGGGCTGTTTCAGAAAAAGATACAAGGCTAGGTGATGATTTACACATAGCCTGAGCAACAAATGATCATGTAAAGTCAGGCTGCAAATGAAAATAACAATGCAAAAAACAAAACTAAAACTCCTGACTCTGACCTTGACGTGGCCAAGAACATAGAGTCCGGACTTCTTCAGGTCATTGGTGAAGTCGATGAGGGGACATGCAGACCGAGGGTTCTTCACCATCAGTAGCATTTGTGGTCGCCAAAACTTGACATGGTCTTTCCTTGAATCCAGCAGCAACAAGTACTTCCTCACCTGGGGATAGATGGGTGTACAGGTGGCATTCAGAAGGAGTCTTAAAAGTATGACTTAACCTTCAACTCCATTGATGTGTTAGTTAACCACAAAGATACAGTGACCAACGAAATTCATTCCTACCCCTTTAAGAAATAAACTTATTACTGTACATTATAATATATATTATTAAATACTGGTTCATTATGGACTTAGGCTCATTCGGTGTGATAAACTTAACTACTGTACACAAGTTAAATGCTGCAGAAAGTGCCAATGGCTAAAATAAAATATGGAGACAAAGGTACCCTATAGAAACTTACCTGGTGGAATATGACTGCCTGTGAGATGGATCCCCAATGGTGCTGCTCGGAGGGAGACTGGAGGTGAAGGATGATAACGAGGACCAGGAGTACGATGATACAGATGGCAGCCACCGAGGGACTGATTACAAACATCATGGCTCCATTACCCACCATACCCAGCACCGATGTCCACCAAGAGAAGTACCGGAATGTTGGTCTGCAGTGGACGATGCTTGCTATCATATTTACAAGACAAGTCAAGGGCTCAGTGGTGACAATGACCTGTATGATGACTACAATGGCTTGGATCACAGAATTAATGCTGCAACTACAATACATAACAAAGTTAAAATACATGATGATACTGTACTGTACTTCTACACATGAATATGATAAAACAGATTTCCAACTAAATTACTAAACTTTTAATTAGTACATGGTAATGAAGAATTAAAGGTGGCTGATGTGTTTGGTTAACATTACTAGTATTTACAATTTGACCTTATGAATACTCATGCAAGGACACACAACAATTAAATAGCCCAAGGCAGATGTGGAATTTTATAGCTGGGGGAAGAGAATGACATAATGAAGTGTACCTTTCAACTTTTTCTATAGGAAACATTTCCTATTCCACAGTATTGGTGAAACTGATAACCTAACCTCCAGACGAGGCAACTATTAATGATCAGTATTGAGAGGTTTACAGAAAATAATTCTGAATCTCTCATATACACAATTAAGTATTTTGTGAAATATATAATTGGTAGCCTTGCCTAACTCAGCCCACTCTTGACAGCATAGCCTCGTGGCCTAGTGTAAAACTTTAAGTAACTAAACATCTAGTGTATTGTACAGCAGATCAAACCTGAAATTGGGAGCACTGGCCCACTCTAGTCCCAGGCAGGCAAGATTGGTTGCAAAATAAGAGAGAAGGAAGAAGATGGAGGTGAACTTGGCAATCTGGTTGAGGCCCCCAATCAACAGCACCCCCTCTACCAGCAATGCCGACACCAGAACTGCACCTACTGGGTTGCTCCCGATCGACACCATCCCGATGCAATGTGTCAGCCGGCCTGGGAGACATCAATGTGTGATAGAAGGATTACGTGACTGTGAGCAGCTACTAATTCTTGGGAGAATAATGTCCTAAGGGATTATTCTAAGGTATACTGTTTGGCCATTAGTTGTCAATTTACCAATAACTACAACCAAATTGTTAGTGAGGATATCAAGTTTTAATGCTTGAATATGTACACAACATACTTAGTTAGTAGTTAAATACTCTACCTTTACCCAAATCTGTATGATGTCTAATTCAAATAGCAATCTACTAGTAAAGGTTTTTGTTTATATACACCACTTGTGATGTACAGTATTTCTAATCAAGTGTGAACCCATACAGAGATACCAGATATATTTAGTAAAGCAATAACACTACATAATGGATAATTAATAAAGCACTAATAGTTAACATTGATACATGCAGTAATAAGCAGTGCATTACTACATTAACATTAATTTACTGCCCATCATTTCCTCAAAGGCACTTTAAAACATACTTTCTTGACCATTTTTGCTAGTATAAATATTGAGTTCCTCATTAAATTAAAAAACATATCAACACAATATATTGTGGAAATGTGTGTAAAGAAGATATTTTGTAGTACCGTAGTATTACAGTATACAGTATAATTATGAAACGTATGAAAACAACACTTTCCATGAATTTCAAATGATGAATAATTATGAATTAGTGCAGGGTAGGAGGAAAGGTAATATAGTACTAAAATCAATGACTGTGCTATGTCATACTACAGTACAGTATATAGCACAGCATACCGTGTACTGTACCTAGAAAACATTAGTACACTCACAACCAACCTACCATATATGTTGTCTTTCACTAGTGCTGCCAGGATCCGTGAAGACCCAATGATATTGCTCAAACTGGCACTTACTGTCGCTGTGATAATTCCTGGAGGAGGTAGACGAGGACACGTGAGAAAACAGAAATATATCCTGCATGTAAAGGTACTACAAATAGGTTATCGATGCACATTTCCTTATAAAAATAATTATTACAGGTTGGGTGAAACAAATCAACACTGCCCCATGATGATAGATGATGCTATGCTTATTCCCATACCTATTGAACCCCTGTGCTCTGAAAATACTGTACTTATAAGCTGTAAAATAAGGATATCAGGTCTTGGCATAACTGTACCTATGAATACACTGTTCCATTTTGAAGTTTAAAATATACTAAATTCCTGCCCATACATAAATAAACTAGTCTCTCACTCCGACCCCAAGCTTACCTATAGTAATGAATGGCTTCCAGAGACTGATACCCATCATGAAGATGTAGTTGTTAACAAGGAGGAACCTTTCACTGGTGGCAGCAGTGAGGAAAAACAGCAGCAAATACACAAGGTAGGTGAAGAGAGCACCAAAGAGTGTACCCATGGGTATGCTTTTGCCTGGTTCTTTCAACTCTCCTGGAAATGAGAAATAGAGTCACTCTTGATGGTGATAATGAATGAACAGAATGCATCAACTAACTACCAAACAAGAGATGGGGCACTGATAATACAATGGATAATTCTCATAATGATAACCAATTATAAATATAGTATGTATGACTCACCAACCCAACATTTCAATGTCACTCACAATCCCAATGAATTGATGGTTTATCTAACTAGAAATACAGAAAGTACCCATACAAATACTGTACTTGTATCCATCCAATAGGCGGTCACAATGTCCTTAAGGTTGAAGTAGGAATACCGCCAATAATTGTAAATATGCTGGCACTTACCTGACATATTGGCACCACTCATGATTCCTGTGACACCGCTGAAGAGGACACCGAAGGTCAAGGCAAAAGTAACGAACTGGCAAGAGGCGTAGTCGTCACCGTCACATGTGGTGTAGTCTCGGTAGTACGATGGCCAGATGTTGTTGTCAAGAGTGTGGCTAGAGAACCCAGTGTATGTCCCATTGGGGTGGACTGTGTCATTCACCATGGGGTTCGAGGAGGGGATTGGAACCTGGTTGTGAGAGATGAAAGAATGGGATTATATGATGTGAGAGGGAAGTCAGGATGAGATGTTTAAGGAACCTGTATATTCATGAGTCACACATGGTGAAATGGAACTGGAACTCATTAAGATGTACACAAAAAATACATACTGTAAAGGATGGACAAAAACAATGCAAAATTATTCTACAATGCATAATAACCGGCATTTGCACTGAAATAATAAATAGATGCAAAAATTCATACTTACGAGTATTTCATAATTCTTCACAAAGAAACTGAGTATAACAGATGCAGTACAAACAAGGACAACAGCAAAGATGCCAACAGTGAATTTGGCAAACATGGAAGCCCCAATAAGGCAGAGCAACAGGTTGAATATGTTTACTCCAGAGCCATAGAGGAAGTTGTACCACCTCCCATCAGGCAGGAAATGTGCCAGGTAACCTGTTGTGGAGAAAAGGTTTGTACTGTAATCTTTGTAGGACCAAGCTACACTTTTGATTTTAAGGTACAATTGAAGATCCCATATCAAATCTTCTCTAGTAAAAACTCCTAATATTACAATGCTTTTATTATTAATAGTACAAAACAAAAGAGCTAGTGGGAGAGATTTTGCTATTTGAGATAAGGACAAGGTCCCAGGAGGCAACGGGGTACCTCAAAACTGATTGAACAATATACAAATAGTACAGTTCTAGTTTACCGTAATGTACGTACCACTCTCTCCAAAGTTATCAACAAGCCCCTCCACACAGCCAGTGATGTAGAGGGCACTACTGAACACATTGGCAAAGAAGAAGAGTGCCCCGATGGCTCCTCCAAACTCAGGGCCCAGTGTCCTGCTGATCATGTCTGTCCGTGGGTTAAGGAACACATACGCAAAACACGAGACAGTTGTGCATATCTTTTAACATGGCGAGAATCCTACAGCTCCAGCTTCAAATTTCTTGGCCTTTTGATTAATGTAATGAAAATCAAGGAAAAACTACACGTTTAAAACCAGGCCATTATATTTAATTTGTCAAAACAAATATTTACTAAAATGTGCACTTGAATTTATAAACTGAAAGAAAGTTAGTATCATTTTGCCATATAACAAAAGTACATCTGTAAATAACAAGGAAAATGAGGGGAAATAGGAAATTTGCAAAAGAGAGGAAAAGACGTAAGGGTTAGACTGCTTGTATACTGAGCTCATTATATGCTGATGTAGTCATTATAAAAATCCAACAGGCCATATTTTCTACTGTTGCATATGCAGTATTATCATTATTATAACTATCAGCATAATAAAACACTAATACACCCATACAATTTTGTAATAAATTGACTGAAAAAAGGATACAGTATGCACCGCCTCCTTCGACAGCCCCATTGGTGGAGATGGCACAGATGGAGAGGATGGTGAAGAGCAGGATGGAGTAACCAAGTGTCAGAGACCCACATGCTGCCAGCAAACCAAGGTTCCCCACGACAAACCCTGCAACACAAACAGAGGTTGCAATGGAAGTTATACATTTATTCTCAGTAAAGCAATGGGGAACCAAAATGGGCTGTACTTTCTTTGAACTTGCTAAGGGTATAGATCAATATTGTGGATAGTACTGTAGTTTGATATAAGTAGCTACCATACAATAGTCACTGGGTAGTTCTGGAGGGAGCTGTGCATTTTCCACTTAGGTAACAACAGAAATTAATCACAGTTTCACCCACCAACACGGAGGAAGAGTAGAGAGCTGAACTGCGAGAGACTGACAGGTGCAAACACCCCTGCGAAGAAGCCCAGAGTACGGTTGCTGTTCCCGGATTCTGAAGAGCTGCTGGAGATGTCTCGGCCGCTGAGGCTTCGGAAGAGTCGGCGTTGAGTCAGCAGTGGTGCTCGCTCCTACAAATCACACACAATTAATAAATAAGAGTTACAGCAAATAAAAGTCTGCACACAACAACCAACAAAAACATAAAAATAAGAAGAGTTATATCAAATCAAAGTCTGTACTGGTATATAATGGTTGGTTAACTAAACTACGGTTATGTATTGGCGTCCGAGAAAGAAAAGTTATACCATTTTATTTACACCAACAGCAGGCCTATATACTTTAAAAAATTATACACAATAGCAACAACAAAAATAAGAACTACAGCACATGAAAGTTTGTCCTGGTAGCATTATTATGAACTGTATGAGCGTTCGGCACCGCCCGCGCCAACAGCTAGGTTAGGTCATGCTCTTGCAAGTAAAATAGGATTGGAAAGACAATGAGACTATTTGAAATAATATCCTATGATCAGTTTTATCACTACAACCAAAGCGTCATTTTTCAACTTTTTTTGCCGAACGCTCGTATAGAACGTAAAAATGCGTCCTGGTATCAATATACTGTACTTAACTTATCGTACACCAACAGTCAGCAGGGTTACATACATACTCAACACTAAACCAACCATACATCTTGAAGCCTAAGTTATAAAAGCAGTATGGAAACCAGTGGACTACATAATTTGCTTCTCATGACAACGTACAGGAAATCCCTTTCTACTTACTTCCAGCAAGCTATTATCTTTCTTTGTCACCCGTAGAAGGACATGAACTGAGTCTTATATGATACAAATTCACATATTGTAGAGTATATACAGGGATTGGCTCATATTTACAAAGATATATTTGTTGGAATGAAGAAGGGAAGTTTGATAATTTCTTTGCTTTGGATATATAATGCAGGAATCCACATATTTGCTCATATTGCTCATATTAAGATATATTTGGTGGAATGAAGATGTGAACTGTGATAATTTCTTTGTCTTGGATATATTATAATGCATGAATCATGGTCACTGTTGCATGACTGTGTTTATAATGCATGAATCTGTCACTTTTGCATGCATAACTGTGTTTATAATGCATGAATCAGTCACTTTGCATGCATAACTGTGTTTATAATGCATGAATCATTGTTATTGTTGTTGCATGACTGTTTATAATGCATGAATTATTGTTACTGTTGTTGCATGACTGTGTATATTATAATGCATGACTGTTTATAATGCATGACTCATTGTCACTTTTGCATGACTGTTACTCACCTTTTTACTGACGCCCAATGCAGCAGCTTCTCCTCCTCCTCCTCCTCCTGCTGTACCTCCTTCTGTACCTCCAAATTCCGCATTAGTGCTGTTAATTGAGGTGTCCTGGGCAGCCATAACAGCACCTCCAGCCTCCCTGCCCTTACACACGCCCCTGAGGATCCACACACACACACAGACACACTAGTAATGGGGTATAATATATGTTCACCACCCCAATACGCACACAACACAACCACCACGAACAGCTGATAATGACAACACTACCAGTCAGTGTTGCCACGTCTGCTTCAACAGATTTCCCTCTTTACCCCAACTTCCCTTCTTACCCCAACTTCAATGTCAGAATTTCCCTTTTTACCTCAACTTCAACATCAGAATTTCCCTTTTTATCTCAATAATTATGTGTACTTTTGAACATTGACGGTCTTTTTTGGTATTTAGTCTAGTAGAAATTTCTCTATTTACTCTTGAATAATCTTTATATAATTTCACGGTGTGGACTTTAAAATTTCCTAAAACAGAGAAATTTCCCCACACCTGGCACCACTGCAAAAGCACCGAGATGGCTACAGTGTGACCACAACCTCATGGCATCATAATCATTTACCTCATACCTTTATCTCGCCGATTATCAGTGGACTACATACAAGGAACAACATGTTATATTTGTTTAGATATGATAGTGTGTGTGACTACGGTGTGGGGTGTTTAATATTGTTAACGAGTCAGAGGTGACTAATATTATAATCATAGAGGGGGACCGGTGGTAAGTTTTACTCCATCGTGTCTCTGCCCGCCCCTCTGGTATTACTGCAGCTGGAGGCTTATTAGAGCGTAGTAATAATTTCTCTGTCTTGAGTAATTTATCAGAAGTTAGTGAATCAATACCCCTATAATTAATGCTATTATAATGACAAAATGACATAAATAAGATCGATACCTACATAAAGTTCATTCTATATACATTTCAAATACTCTTAACACTGTTATGGTTATGCTTTATGCTTTAGATAAAGTTACCTCAGAACGGATATATATTTATAGATGAACACATTTGAACTTCAGGCAAGAGTCATATGACAAATGTCACTTAATTTTTTCTCCTCATAAACCCGGGAAAACTTAAAGATCACACATTCACACTCCATAAACAATTTTCAGTAGTTCTGTGTACGGGTGTGTGTACTTTCCTATCCATATCACACCTGTACTCAGTGTACTGTATATATGTAAGTGATAATATGGGGTGATAACAATGTAAGGAGATAGTGCCTCCAAGATGGTGGAGGTGGCGTTTACATACAGTACAGCGGCTTCACAGATGTGTGTGTGTGTGTGTGTGTGTGTTTAGCCTATTAGGACAAATAGAGAGTTCTGTTTGCTTTCCACTACTAACCCTAATTTAGACGCTATTAAAGGCTCTTGCTGTAGCTTAGATAGATAGATAGATAGATAAATTATACTGTAGATAGATAGGTAGACAGATACAGATAAATATATATAATGTAGATGGATAGATAGACAGATACAAATAAATAGATACTGTATAAGGTAGATGAATGGATAAACGGATAAATAGAAACCGTATGCTGTAAATGGATAGATAGACAGATATACCTATAAATATATAAATAACGATGTGATAAAACTGATAATTCCTCCCACAAATTTTCCCAGATATTTTGACTCGACCAATCACTCAAGGATACGGTAAGTTATTTCCCTCCTTACAAACATACAGAAAAATGGACCAAGTTCGCAATGCATTTCTAATACAGTCTGGATCCACTAAATGACGCTTTGTAGGTATAAATCGAGTAAATAAAAGCTTATTGTGTTGTATTAGCAGCTGTGATCCTTTCATAATTCTTAGTAATGCAGCTGGTGTTGGATAATTGCCTCCATCATTTCAACGTCAGCAACAAGATGTGCGACGGTGCAGAAATGAGGGTAAGAAAGTATGAAATGGGAGAGATATATAAAACGGTAACTGATATATGAGTTAACAAAAGTATGAAATGGTAGAGATATATGAAAGCCTATATGAGTTTAAATAAGTATGAAAAGGGAGAGATAATGAAATGGTAACAGATATTTGAGTTAACAAAAGTATGAAATGGGAGAGATATATGAAAGAGTAATAGATAGGCCTATATGAGTTTACAAAGGTATGAAAAGGGACAGCTGTATGAAAGGGGTACATAAATATGAATGTATGAAAAGTTACTGTACAGAAATATGAGTTTACAAAAGAATGAAAGTACAGATGTGAGTGTTATTAAGTATGAAAAGGTAGAACTTCACCTTGTCATATAGCAAAGAAAAGAAAAAACACTTCACTTTCTTAAATGTAAAAAAAAAAAAAAAAAAAAAACTTCACTTTCTTAAATGGCACAGAAAAAAAAGAGGAATAAGCTTCACACTTTTATATGGTAAAGAAAAGAGGAAAATTTCACGTTTTTATATGGTAATGAAAAAAGAGGAAAACTTCTTAGCAGGTACAGAAAAAGAGGAAGAACTTCACTAAATATAGACTAAAGAAAAAAGACCTTCACTTTCTTAAAAAAAAAAAAAAAAAAAAAAAAAAATTCACTTTCTTATTATTATGGTATGGGATTATAATTGTCTTATATACCTATGAGGGGGGCCAATATTCACAATGTTCAGTAATGTCTCCATGCTGAAAAAATTAAGGTGGTCCCCGTTCTTGTGTTAAAGTTCTCTAAGTTGGTAAAGTGTTCTCAAGTTTTGTTCTTTATTTTATTCAAGTTTGTCGCTCTGTACGTCCAGTTCTGTTTTCTAAAAATGTTTAAGTGTTCTCTAGTTCTACTGTTCTCAAACTTTTATGGTCAGGTAAATTTTAGTTCTGTTCTCTAAAATAACAAATCACTGTTCTTCAAGTGTAGCTACCTCTCCAAATGTTCATATGTTCGTGCCACAATAAAGTTCACTCCTGTTCACTGTTCTCTAGTTCTGTTCTATAGCCTCAGTACCCACCAATGTTCACAAGCAGTTCTCTCCTGCTCTCTGTTCTCTAATTTTGTTCTGTACCACCCACCATCGTTCACCAGCAGTTCTCTCCTGTTCTCTTTAGTTCTGTTCTGTTTAGTAGCCTCAGTACCCACTATCGTTCACTCTTGTTCACTGTTCTCTAGTTCTGTTCTGTTTAGTAGTCTCAGTGCCCACTATCGTTCACTCCTGTTCACTGTTCTCTAGTTCTGTTCTGTTTAGTAGTCTCAGTGCCCACTATCGTTCACTCCTGTTCACTGTTCTCTAGTTCTGTTCTGTTTAGTAGCCTCAGTACCCACTATCATTCACTCCTGTTCACTGTTCTCTAGTTCTGTTCTGTTTAGTAGTCTCAGTGCCCACTACCGTTCCCAACACAAGCTCGCCGTTCACTGATGTAAGGAAGTGTCGAGTCACAATGTTCATCCACCTTCCCTTCCCTTCCTTTCCCTTTGTCTCTCGTCTTTATCTCCACTTCCTTCTTCTCTATCTCCATCTGTGTGCATCCCTTTTCCCTTGATCATTCTTCTATCCCTCTCTATCGTTATTTCTCTTTTTTCCCATCATCTATCCGTTCTATTCCACTCCATTTCTCATCTTCCCTTTACCCCCTATTTTCTTTCATGCAAATCTACCATCATCTCTCCTTTCTTTATCCCCTGCTTTCTCTTCTTCTCCTCCTCCTCCCATCTCATTCTCTACCCACCCACCTTTTACCTTCTCTCTCAAACCCTTTTCCTCCCTCTCTCCTCCTTCACCCCCACCCCCCATCCCACAGGTCAACAGAGTAAGGGGAGGGGGGGATCGAAGGAGAAAAAGTAAACAAAGTAAGGAAGAGACAGTCATCCACCACAACTTTCATCTCGTGTATGTACAGTATGTATGTACTGTATGTATGTATGTATGTATGGTAGGCAGCAAGGCAGGTAGGTAGTTATGAGGGATGTTAATTAAAGACCTACCATTTTCCTGTGTGTGTGTGTGTGTGTGTGTGTGTGTGTGTGTGTGTGTGTGTGTGTGTGTGTACTTATCTACCTTCGCCCTTGAGCAGGTGAACATGTAGATAACATTCCTAAACACCTACCTACCCACCTACTCACCTGACTACCTACTTACTTCCCTACCTATCTATTTACCTGTCTATCTGTATGTGTGCCTGTCTGTCTCTCTGTCACCGTCCATACCTATAATCTACTTCACCACTGTCTAAACTCACGATAGTACTTATTTTCCTACCAGCCCCAGGAGTCCCAAACGGTATATTATTATTTCCTGGATGGTCGCGGTCTGTCACAACTCACTCGACCGCAAAAATAGCCTGAATCATTATTTTGTGGCTTCGCTCTGAATGGTTTGTGCAATGACTGATAAGTACCGTACGTAGCTTGGGTGGGTGGGTGGGTGGGTCAGAGTAGGAAGTGAGTGTGATTCAAATGACTGTAGTATTATTGATAGAGGGATGTTATTATTATTTTTTTAATGGTGATGGTATGAGTCATGTTATTGTCTCTCGCTCTTTTGGGTACTTATTTGACCGTGTGATTATTTATGTTGTGGTGAGTTGATTTATATTTTACTATAATATGAAATTTCTATATATTTCTCTCTCTCTCTCTCTCTCTCTCTAGGTGGAGGAGGGGAATGGGTGATGAGACTATGTATTGCTCTGAAGTTTAGATATCATACACACACACACACACACACGCACACACGAAAGGGGGAGGGGAATGAGTGCTGAGTCTATGTATATTTAGTTGGTCTGAAGTTTAGATATCACACACACACACACACACACACAAACACGCAGGGGGAGGGAGGGAGGGTGGAGGAGGAGGTAGTGGGACGGGTGTTGGTCAAGGTCATATATAATTACAACACTCTGGTTTGCGTGAGTCATGCAGTGGGTTCCGTCCAGTTCCACTCTGCTTGCTACAGTAATAATACTAGCCTTATATAGAGGCAACAAGAGGTGGAGGAGGGGAATAGTTTGTGTTTGTTTTTATTTTGGTTTCATTCGTGTTTTTGTTTTTATTATTTTTTGGTTTCAATAGTGTTTCTGTCTTCATTATTTTCTTGGATTTATTCGTGTCTTTGTATTTAATATTTTTGGATTCATCCGTGTTTTTGTTTTCATTATTTTTTGGATTCATTCGTGTTTTTGTTTTTATTATATTTTGGTTTCATTCGTGTTTTTGTTTTTATTATTTTTTGGATTCATTCGTGTTTTTGTTTTCCATATTTTTGGGATGCATTCGTGTTTTTGTCTTCCTTATTTTTATTCTTATTTTTGTTTTCATTATTATCTAGTTTCATTCCAGGTCTGACTACAGAAATAAGATTGTGAGAGAGTGAGTGTGGATAGAGAGAGCACTGGTGTGTGTGTGTGTGTGTGTAGGAATGAGACCGTGAGTTAGTGAGTAAGCAAAAAGGGAGCACTGGTGTGTGTGTGTTTGTCCTCTAAACAGTGTTGAGTGAAAGTATTCCAATGCTATACGTGTTTACATCTGTTGGAGTGGCATTTGGATAAGAGAATGACTGGATGCTTAACTTATAAGGTGCTGAGACGTGGGGAGACCTTGAGAGAGAGAGAGAGAGAGAGAGAGAGAGAGAGAGAGAGAGAGAGAGAAATGGATGAATAGATGGTTAGATGAACAGAGAGAGAGAGAGAGGGCAAGAAGGGGGAAAATTATATTGACTCATTAATGTGTTCTGATGGGGTGAGGGGACTAGAGGGAGGAGGAGGAAGAGGGAACACACACACACACACACAGAGTGCAAGATGCTAGGTTCCCACATCACATGATCACTCGCTTTATTAACTTCTCACCATATTGACACCAGAGAGAGAGAGAGAGAGAGAGAGAGAGAGAGAGAGAGAGAGAGAGAGAGAGAGAGAGAGAGGGCAATAATTAACCAAACCTTGTATGGATGAGAGAGAGAGAGAGAGAGAGAGAGAGAGAGAGAGAGAGAGAGAGAGAGAGAGA
>JAWQEG010005262.1:40000-50000 GCA_033782935.1 Petrolisthes cinctipes
CTTGATACATTGCAGTGCCTTGATTGCTCTAAATTCTACCAGGAAACAGGACCAGATTAATGAAAATAAAAGTTACCTGTTTTTTGTCGCCTGGAATAGTTAGAAGGAATCATTTGCTACAGATTTACCGTAGGCACTTTACACTTCCCCCTTAATTAAGGACCCTGTGATCGAGTATAAAATTGAAGGCTTTTGATTCCTCCTGACCATGCCACGAAACAAGCTCCTTCCCTATTGGTGGTGTTTCGTGGCAATATTTGAAGGACTCATTTATATCCAATTTTCAGACTACATCACAGTGGCCCTTAAAACGATAACCGGACGGACTATCTAAAAAAGGAGTAAATTTAGTATATCTCTATGTTATTCCCCAAATCATCACAATGTCACGTATATAGGAATATCACCGAATATTTTTTTTCTCTCTTTTTCGTAATCAGATACACTTTTTCTACTATTCCTATATTTAGACTTTAATTCCTATTTCCAGGTTTTGGGGCACGTGACCAGATGTTTGTTTATCAGTGAACTGCACGGAGATAAAAAAGACAAAAAATCTGACATCATTACCAACATGATTACCAACACCAAGTAAGTACCGTAATTGGTCGATGCACACACACACACACACACACACGAGTCACTGCATCAGCCAACCAGCACCAAGTAACGTAATTGGTCGATGCACACACACACACACACGAGTCACTGCATCAGCCAACCAGCACCAAGTACAGTAATTGGTCGATGCACACACACACACACACACACACGAGTCACTACAGCAGCCAACCGTCCAATCAGGTGTGAGCTAATGACATCAGCTGTGGAGATTAAGAGGGTAGTAAAGTGTTGGTAAATCTGGAGTAACTGAGTCATCCAAACTATTAAAAGCAACAGGCCACCATTATTTTTCTTAATCTGATCCTGTTTCCTGACATACTTTGGAGGAATCAAGTTAGTCCAGTATATCAAAAGTGTATTGACCCCTTAAGATGGTACGGTAATTCTTTTTTGTTACATTGGAGTGCCTTGATTCCTCCAAAGTATGCCAGGAAACATGACCAGAAGAGCAAAAATAATAGTATTCTGTTGCTTGGAATAGTTTGGAGGATTCAGTTGCTCCAGATTTACCAACACAAAATTTCCCCCTAATAATCTATCATACCGTCAATAATAGTGAATGAAATACCCGAAGCTTATAATGAAGAGTACGGTACCGGTTTATATAACGAACGAACTCATTTGACTCTTTATATGTGGATAAGTTCCTGATATAGATTTTCTGATACCAACGACATAGAGAACTTTAAAGACCAATGAACGTATATATGAAGCAATAAAACGGTCTATATAAGAAATTTACAAACATATATTCTATACTGACTATTGCTAAAAAAAAAAAAAAAAAAAAAAAAACCTAAGTTCCAAAAAGTATGATTATCACAGAAAGGAATACATCTGTACCATACTGACTATTGTGGATAACATTATACATACTTAACTGTATACTTCAAATGAAAAGAAAATATATACCAAATTATTATGAGGGAAAACATTAAAAACTATATACACAAGGTTTACATATGTGCTACTGACTCACACAATTATTATACTCCACCCACAAGCAAGACCTATTCATTACCAGAGTTCAAAGGGACGTAACTCTTGCCTCTGACTGTAAAATATGATCGAGCAATTTTTTAAGAGATGGAAAAAGCGACAGAGGCGAACTTTAGCCCAAGGCTGTAACCTGTTTATTCATTTATTTATTTATTTTGATCCCCTCAGGTAAATGAAATACTGCCGTCGACTGTAAATTATGAAGCGATTTTGTTTTAGAGATGGAAAAAGCGAGAGTTGAACTATTGCCCACGACTGTTGTTACATGGTCCAGTGTGTGTGTCCGGTTCGATATATATATATTTTTTTGTTCCCCCTCAAGTGACTGAAATACTGCGAGGTTTGTCAAAAGGGGAAGGCTGGTGATGAAAGGATACCGGGCTATATTTGACATCCATACGGTCAGGTGATGGTTAAGATAAGACTAACTGGCTGGCTGGCTGGCTCTGTGTCTCTCTGTCTTTGTGTGTGTGTGTTAATTTTTACTGATCTTGGATGTTATAATATATTTTTTGTCTCATCGATACCGCAGTATAAAGTATGGGTTTCTTATCACACACCCACACAGAGAGAGAGAGAGAGAGAGAGAGAGAGAGAGAGAGAGAGAGAGAGAGAGAGAGAGAGAGAGAGAGAGGCAATAGGGTATATAGAAAGCAAGTACCGGTAGTGATGGACAAAAGGGGGAAACGGGGAGATAGAAATAGAAGACACCTATTGGTAGGAAGGCAGGCAGGTCAGCAGGACAGGGGAGACTGAGAAGCAGATTAGAGACACAGACAGGCAGGAGAGGAAGTAAAGAGGAGGTTGGTAAACGAGGCAGAAGACAAAACTACGGAGACAGAGAGAAGCAGGAAGATAGAGAAGCAAGTATAAAGAAAGCACGAGTGGACGGAGAAAAGAAGAGAGGTACAGAAGCATGAGTAAATGAGCAACAGAGTGACAGAAAATCATAAAGGAAATATCAGGACGACGGAGAAGAGAAAGGGTGAAAGAGCAGGAAGGAGTAAAGAAAAGAACAGAAGAAAGGCAGAAAGAATGGTCAGGGAGGGAGGTAGCATTGGTAGAAGAGAGAGAGAGAGAGAGAGAGAGAGAGAGAGAGAGAGAGAGGAAAGGTAGGTCGCTAAGGTAGGCTACGCAGAATTACACACGAAGAAAGAGAGGTACAGGAAGAGGGATGAGAGGAATGAGGGAGACAGAGAAGAGGAGAAGGAAGAAGACTGGAGGTAGGCAGAGGTACACTAGGCAGGGAGAAAAGAGAGGGAGACAGAGAGACACAGGGAGAGAAAGAGAGACAGGAGGAGGAAGACTGGAGGTATCGGCAGCAGAGGACAAATAGGACCGGTCCGCTCCCCTGCCAGCTTGGCGACCTCGGTATGGGAAATCCATGGCCTGTCCTCCCACAAATGACTTTCCGATATTACATTGGGAACATTAAAATGAGAAATTCGGTTGTCCTCAGCCAGCCTCCTCCACCGGCCTGTAAGTCAGAGGAAAACGAAGGGGAAAATTAAAGTCTGAGTGATGGTGGTGTTGGTTGTAGAAAGGTGTGGCGTAATGTGGTGGTGGTAGAAGGTATGATACTGTTGGGGGTGATAAATAAGGAGGTATTATGATGGTGGGTGTAGGCGCAAAAATATATTGGGCTTCTTGAGGAGGTAAATAAAACGAGGTGTGGTCATCGGTAGTTGTGGTGGAACAAGAGAATGGTGTATGTGTAGCCTAGTAGTGGTGGCACAAGAGCTGTTGTATGAATGTAGTGGCCAGAAAGAAAGTGGTACAAGCCGGTATGGTGGTGGTGATATGGTGTGGCGTCAGCTGTAGTGTCTGCTGAAAGAGAGGTGAAGTGTCTGCCTGGTGGTTTGTGTGTGTGGTATGATATTCCAATTCTCATGGTAACTCCCTTAGGACATCAGAAATATGACGAATTTAAATGGTTATCCTCACAAAATTTACACTCGTTTTATAATGCTAAAGTAACTCAATTGTCAGTGCTAAAGGGTCTAGGACTCTAGGATATCCGATAATGTTGGCAGCCCTGGTACCGCAAGGTTTGCACTCCTGGGAGACGGGCGTGAAAAATCCCAGGCCTGAGTCAGTGTGGCCAACTTTTGATAATGAAAGAACTTGGGGGCCGCTAACTTTAATTACTTCTCAGTCATACATTTGCATTTACACGGGCAATTTATCTCCCAAGAGGAAGGAGTTTCTTTGTTTTTCTTCTGCACAAAAGTTGTAAATAACTTGCCATGTTTTTTTGTTTTTATATTGCCTAGTCAATAGTTATGTAGTTCCCTGCAAAGAAAGTACAGAATTGCACATTAACTGTATGAGATTGCACTAAGCAGAAAGTCCATAACAAACATTTCTCGGTCCCTAAGAAAATACCCTGTTCATTCAAAACAACTAAAATTTTACCAATAATTATATTCATTCTCAGTAAAATTTTCGGTAATATCTTAGGTTTTAGTTCTATTGTGACGTTTTAAACTTTCTATATCAAGAGCAATTTATAATCACATCCTAGAAATGCGGCCAAATAAAATAAATGCAAAATAATATTCTACCCTAACCTACCTCCAAATGGAAGATCTTGGGGTTAGATCAGCTGACATAGCCTGTAGCTTAAGTACAATATTTTGGTTATTTCTTTGGCTTAATATTGATCACTCCTTACCTACCACCTAAGCAAAATCGAGACGGTGCGAGATAGCAATTAAGAACAAAAGGTAACTAAGTAAAACTATACTATCGGACAAAAACTGGGGAAAATACACTAAAAAATTGTATTGGTTATTTTTGGTTGTGTATTGTCCGATAGTAAAGTTAAAACCGAGTAAAATATATAACAAACTTACTTTGGTTACAGCCTCGTCATATTAAAGTGACCCTGTGATATAGTCAGAAAATTGGAGGTAAACGAATCTTTCAAATATTGCCACGAAACACAGATAGACTACACACCTATAAGGAAGGACCGTGTTTCGTGGCATAGTCAGGAGGAATCAGAAGCCTCCATATTTTCATACACTGTACCTCAAAGGGTCTTTAACGTTAAAAGGTGGCTTCGAAACACACACACCAATAAGGAAGGACCGTGTTTTGTGGTATAGTCAGTCAGGAGGAATCAGAACTTCAGAAGCCTCCATATTCTCATACAAGTCACTCTTCTATTTACTGTACTTATTTATTTACTTAACTACTCCATTACTCCTTATATCAATCACACTGATGCTGCTCTTACACTGCACTTGGCTGATGTAATATTGAGTGGTAAACTATACGTACCACCATGAAAATGTTTAAAGAAACGAAGAAAGCGTCTCACAAATACTATAACAATAATAATAACACGCCATTACTGGGATACGTGTCTAAAATATGTAACTGTAAACATGCACTTCTGTTATCTAAATATATGCTTTGATATATCTAGCATCTTTATTATTTTATTTTATAATTAACGTTATGCTTTTATTTTTAGTTGATAAAGTACACAAAAACTTTAGGCAGAAATTTTGTAAACACAGGTGACAGGAATTTCAAGGTCACGAGTTATTTTACATGTCGACGTGCATTATTTCAGTGATTTTTACCTTGATTCTTCCCCAATATGGCCCCAAACTACTGCTCAGTGGAATGAAATATAGGGCAGTGGTTTTGATAAGTGTGAACCAGTAATAATATAAGAAACTATTAAATAATATTCGAGTAAGTTTGTGGTGAAGGGAGTTAAGGCGTGTTGTGTAAACGTTTGTTTGTTTATTTACACCAATTCTCCTTCTCACACTGGTTTTTTAGGAAGGATTTCACCTTATCTAACCCTGTCGAAATACATCACACTAAGATCTGTAAGTTAGGTCCAGGTTAGGTCTCGAAGTAAGATCTGTAAGTTAAGTTAGGTCTAGAAGTAAGATCTGTGAGTTAGGTCCAGGTTAGGCTCGAAGTCTGGTGTGATCACTACGGTAGTCTAAGTCTATCTCTAATATAATTTCTCCCACACTTGAGTTAATGTGATCATGATTTAATTGAATGTCCGTGTGTAATATTTTCCGTATAACTTCAAAAGCGTCTGAAATTTAACTGAACCTTGATCGATTTTAGCTTTGTGTGTGGGTCCATGGGTCTTCACTGGCTCAATTTTCCACAGTCCTCTGGTCAAACTAGAATACCTGAGCGTCTAAACGTAGATTGTTGTACATAAAAAAGTGAAAACACGATGATAAGCTGAAAATGATTGTGAACACCACTTTTTCCAGCCGCCGGTAGTGTTTTGGGTAACTAAATAGTATATAAATACTTGGCCCGAACAACTGGGAATACTGGCCAAGCAAATAGTAAACTTGGAAGACAGAGGGAACTTGAGGGAAGCAATGGATGGCCTCCTGGTGCTTCATCCTTCAGGATTTGGTGTGCTATCTTCGCTTCATCAGGTAAGGTAAGTGGAGTACAATTTCAGGCAGTATATACTGTTGACCTATAATTATAATGTTCTTATATTGGAGACACGGCACTCTTTGTATCTTAATAATTCGTGTATCTATGTTAGTTATTGTGGTAACTGCATCTTGTGTGAACTGTAGTATTCTAGCCAACCTCATAATTATCGTGTTTACATTCAGGATACATTTTGATATTTATGTATACATATTTATTTATTTATTTATTTATCTATTTATCATAAGAGGATTAACCTATTTGCTAGCTGGACTAAAAAAGATGTGTGTTTTGTTATTATTTTTATTTCTGCTGGTGAACAAAAAGCTGTCGTGGTGCTGCTCTATTCTTGAGTGCACCAATAAAGACCTTCCTTCTCCCTCCCTTATAGCCTACTCTCGTGTTGTGCTTTACCTCTTGGCTAGGCTACGGTACAGTACCTGGGTTGTATGCAAGAATAGGTTATAAACAAAACATTGTCGTAACAGTTGTGATGCCTCCGTGTAAACAGTACCGGTACCTAACCTTCGATTTTTCTTGCATTATATTTGTACGGTATGGAAGACAGAAGGAAGGTTGGGTCAGTCTGTGGTGAAAGGTTAAGTTGATGTTTGTGGGTAAGGTTTGTGTTGTGGTGTGATGGTGACGATTGGAGTGAGGGTAAAATTGGTAGTGTCTCAGAGCTGTGTTGGTCTGTGCTCGTAAGGGTTACTTTGGGGTGTGTGGCTGGTGCTGGTATGATCTAGGTTGAGTTTAAAGCTAGTGGTGTGTGGTGGTATACTGTACTTTAGTGTGAGGGCTGAGTTTTGTAGTGGTGTGTAGTACCGTAGTGATCTGATGTTGGTAAGAACCAACTATTGTTGGGGCTGAGTTGGTGTGAAGGTAAGTGCTGATGAGAAGTAATTTATTTATGTTTGTGAGTGATATAGCCTAAGAGAAATGAATATAGCCCGTATCCTAGACAAATGTTTAACTGGTATTACACCCGCTTGACACGAGGCGAGGTCGAGAGAGGAAGGAAGGCCTATACATATCGCGGTGATGTTTGTTTACTTTCCGATGATGACACGCCTCTGAGCTCCTTCATTCATGCCTGCCTGCGATGCTCCCTTGTTGGTGCCCGCCTGGAGGCCGATGACATTCTTACTAGCGGCCAGCTGCTCATCGGTAAACTCACGCTTGTTCTCCTCTGCGGGGCGGGGTCCGAGGTAGGGCCCTTGCCACTCGGGGTGCACATACGTCTGTAGGAGGACACGTCGTAGAGATTAGGCTTGAGTTGTAGTGACGAGACGATAGGACACACAAAGGTTGTAAAGAAGTACAGTCGGGGCCAATTGTAAAGATGAGACGAAGGGACACACAAATACTATCAAGAAATACTGTACGGGGTCATGTTGTTGTGGTTAGGTTAGATATTTGAGATAGAAATAGAGTTAAGGAGATAAAGAGTAGTGTATGGGGTCATGTTGTTGTGCTTAGGTTAGATTTTGGGAGAGAAATGGAGTTAAGACGATGTTGAAAATAGTAATTCAGAAGAGTTGGGTGGTGAGGATTACAGTGATGGATACAGTTGTTACAAGGGACGACTGACTCACTGACTGACTTAACATACTAACCTGCCTTCCGAGTGCATGGATCATGTTGCAGACCACAGCCAGGTCCTTCTTCTCAAACAGGTCAGCGGTCTGGAACAGGTCCTGGATGCTGACTCCGTATGCTCTGGCTGATGATGAAAAGCTGAAACAAGGGCCAGGTAGTCAGCAGATCATTCATTGGAGTCAGCTTATTTTCTTAACAGTTATTACTATCAATAATATATATTTATTTATTTATATATTATTATTATTATTATTATTATTATTATTATTATTATTATTATTATTATTATGAAGTGGAACTGTGTGTGTGCATATAATTCACAGATTCAAAGGATTATGTTGATGCTGTGCATGTTTTCATCCAGCGTGTATACAGTATATCCGTCTATAATTTTGTACATACACACATACACACACAGGCAAAAACTCGCCCAGCGCTCGACCATATCTATTACAAAAGCGAGCTTCCCGATAATGAATTAGGCTGTAGATAGGCAGGCCACCGCCGGTTCAACCCAACATGTACAGTCACCAACAAAAGTTCCGCCACACTCTCTACTCTGCTTTCACTGTGGTTTTCCGTCATCTGTATATAATCTGTATAAAACGTTGTACACTTTAGACATATACCACCTCTCTACAGCTGGGTGGCAGTTCGTAAATCGTGAGGAATATCTTGCGTGTGTGTGTGTGTGTGTGTGTGTGTGTGTGTGTGTGTGTGTGTGTGTGTGTGTGTGTTTGATCTGAACCTGGTTAAGGGCATGAAGCTTATGTCCAGAGTCGGAACATTTAAAAGAAGAATCAATTATAAAATAAAAATAATCACCACAGTGTTTCTTCCTCACCTCGTCTGTCTCTCCTAATCTCCCTCACGTTATCTCCTGCCTCTTGTCACCCTCTTCACAACAACAACTACAATTATATGAAAGAACGTAGAGTGCTTGCCAGGTGTGGTAAATTCAACATTGATTCAATAGGAAAGTATGGCAGGAAGGTACTGTACTGTATAGGCAACGTATGTACAGTATAACACGCTAGATAAACCAACCTTTTGCTCCTGGCTGCTCATTTCGTGGTTATCACAATTTATGCCCCACACCTGACCCCATCCAACGTAATCTATAGCCCAGATAACATTCCATTACCTCTGACTGCACCTGTTATCGATGGCAGGAAGCTGAGTCACGGGATAACCCTTATCAACACACAATACGGTACGGTAGCTCGCATGGCGAAATTAATAGCTACCGAAAAAAATGATGCGGGCGCTAGAATATACAGTATACTATTTTTGCCTGAGGTTGATGTAGGTGGGTGGATGACTTTGGGTACCACTAGGCTGGGTTATTTTGTATAGGTATCTCACGTGAGGAACTAGATAGAAAGACAGAAATATTGATTGATTGAATAGAGACATACAGTAAAAGGCGACACAGAGAGATACATAAGACCTGTAGATAGTAATACAGAAAAGGTTGAAGAAGGAAGAAGAGCTTCAGTATGACTATTTAGCTTACTAGTAGGTTAATGATTTCACACACTTATTAGTTTTGTAGGGAGCTCATCAATCTGTACCACACGATCGTCATCAACACCACCACGGGTTTTCTTGCCTACGGCCCTTTAAAGTGATACACGCATGACAAATAGAAGAGGAGAAGCGGACGAACGGCTGACTGACTGACAAATGAAAGAGAGGCGGGTGGAAGGCTGACTGACTGACAAATGGAAGAGGAGAGAGGCAGGTGGAAGGCTGACTGACTGACAAATGGAAGAGTAGAGGAGAGGCGGGTGGACGACTCACTCACTCACTCACTCACTCACTCACTCACTTGTTTAAGTTTTCCATCAACTTGAACTGAATGCTGCCACTGTTGATCTTGGCAATGGCTCCTGGCGACAGCTTGTTCATCAGACGACACAACACCTACAGAGGGGTACACTATACTACATGTTTTTAGTATCTTGGTTTTTTGTTCTTTCTTTCTATTTTACAGGACGGAAATGCAGCTGCTTTATTTCATTCCTGGTATATTATTATTATTATTATTATTATTATTTTATATTTTACTTTATTATTTTTATTATTAATATTATTATCATTATTATTATTTATTTATTTATTTACCTAGCGAAAGTGCAGCAGCTATTTTCTTTAAGTAATATTATGATCTTGGATACACGTGTTGTTTACAGATTCCAGTATTTACAGTTCACAGATGAGTAGAGTACGTACTGTGTACATACCTAGTTATATAAATTTTGAGTGGAAATTTAACAACCTATTTGACAACCTACAGTACTAAATTTTTTCTATACTAAACTGTAATACTATATTGTACTGA
>JAWQEG010005262.1:52500-55050 GCA_033782935.1 Petrolisthes cinctipes
CCCACCCAGGAGAGACGGAGGTAGAGGAAGGTATAGGGGGAAGGAGGAAGCAGTCTTGTACTCTGATAATTGGCTGGTGTAAATCTTTCCTCATTTTTATCGTGTACGTCTGGTTGGTTGGTTGGTTGGTCTTTGATGTATATTTCTCTCGGTATATTTTCATTTGTTTTCCCGCCAATTTTTCGTTCGTTTCGTGTTGTATCTCCACGTTTTCATTTGTTTTCTCGCCATTTTTCATTCGTTTCGTGTTGTATCTCCACGTTTTCATTAATTTTCATTTGTTTTCCTGCCAATTTTCGTTCGTTTCGTGTTGTATCCCTCCGTTTTTATTTTTGTTTTCCCGCCAATTTTCGTTCGTTTCGTGTTGTATCCCTCCGTTTTTATTTTTGTTTCCATTCGTTTCGCTCACTCCGTGTTGTTTCTTTATTTTCGTGTGCAGAGAGGGACCTTGATCTTGAGTGTGTGTGTGTGTGTGTGTGTGTGTGTGTGTGTGTGTTTGTGTGTGGTGTTGCTATTTTATGTTCGGTATATTTATCACTTCGCTATTTTTTTTTTCTTGTGTTTTCCCGCCACTTCTGTTCGCGGCATTTTATTGGGATTCCCGCCTCTTTCATCCTCTTCGCTTTATTTTCTCCTCTCTCTCTCTTCCCCTCCTTCTTCTTCTTCTTCTTCCCTTCACCTTTTTCCTTTTCCTTCTTCTTCCCCTTCCCCTCCTTATCCTTTTTCTCTTCTTCCCCTTCACCTTCTCCATCTCCTTCTTCTTCCCTTTCCCTCCTCCTCCTCCCTCTTAATTTTACCCCTTCCCCTTCACCTTCATCTTCTCCTTCTTCCCCTTCCCCTCCTCCTCCTCCTCCCTCTTCTTTTTCCCCTTCCCCTCCTCCTCCTCCTCCCTCTTCTTTTTCCCCTTCCCCTTTCCCTTCTCCTCCTCCCTCTTCTTTTTCCCCTTCCCCTTTCCCTTCTCCTCCTCCTTTTCCTTCCTCTTCTCCTGCTTTTTCCCCTTCCCCTTCTTCTTCCCCTCCTCCTCCTCCTCCTCCTCCTCAGACACCCGGAAGGAAGGAAGGAAGGCGCCTTGGCTGAATGTGTCAATCAGTCCGGGTTTATTTTCGCGATAATCTCAACTCAAGCCAAAAGCAAGAGGTGCGACCCCTTATATTTTAGTGCTTGGGAAATTATGAGCTCTCTCTCTCTCTCTCTCTCTCTCTCTCTCTCTCTCTCTCTCTCTCTCTCTCTCTCTTCGTTCCCACCCACCTCTACTCTTCTTCCTGGCTCCCTCTCTTCTTCCTCTCCTCACCTCTCTCTTCCCACCACACCGTCCCACTTAATTCTCTTCTCTCTCTCTCTCTCTCTCTCTCTCTCTCTCTCTCTCTCTCTCTCTCTCTCTCTCTCTCTCTCTCTCTCTCTCTCTTACCAACCGCACCGTCCTACTTCTCTTCTCCCTCCCACAACTCTCTCTCTCTCTCTCTCTCTCTCTCTCTCTCTCTCTCTCTCTCTCTCTCCAAGTTTCACAAGAGTAGAGCAATCAACGTCTAACCAAGAAGGAGTTACAAGTGACAAATATACATATGAAAGATGTAGGGTAAAAAAGGGACCCTAAAAAGACCCCCTTCCCTCCCACCTCTACCGCTTCTATGGGAGGGGTCGTGGTGGTGGTGGTGGTGGAGGTGGTGAAAGATATGTTTTAGAGGTGACCGTGGTAGTGGTGGTGGTGGTGGTGGTGGTGGTAGGGGGTGTTAGTAATGGTGGTGAGAGAGATGTTTTATAGGTGATGGTGGTAGTGGTAACAGATGTGTTTTTTAGATAAGCCAGTGGTGGTGAAAGAGCCATTTTAGATGAGGGAGTGGTGGAGGTGGTGGTGGAGATAAGAATGTTAAGCTAGAAGTGTTAGTAATGGTAGTGAGAGAGAAGTATTAAAGAAGGGAGTGGTGGCGGCTATGGTAGTGGTAGTAAAGGTGGTGGTGAGAAAGATGTTTTAGAGAAGCCACTGGTGATGGTAGTAATGGTAGTAATGGTAGTGAGAGAGAAATATTAAAGAAGGGAGTAGTGGCGGCTGTGGTAGTGGTAGTGGTAGTAGTAGTTGTGAGAAAGATGTTTTAGATAAGCCATTAGTGGTAGTGAGAGAGAAGTATTAAAAGATGGAACGATGGTGGTAGTGGTGGTATAGGGGGTGTTTTTAGATAAGCCATTGGTCGTAGTAATGATAGTGAGAGAGAAATATTAAAAAAAGGGAGTGGTGGTGGTGTTGGTGGTGGTGGTATAAGGGGTATTTTTAGATAAGCAATTGGTGGTAGTAATGATTGTGAGAGAGAAATATTAAAGGAGGGAGTGGTGGTGGTGTTGGTGGTGGTAGTGGTGGTATAAGGGGTGTTTTTAGATAAGCCATTGGTTGTAGTAATGATTGTGAAAGAGAAATATTAAAAAAGGAGTGGTGGTGGTGTTGGTGGTGGTGGTGGTGGTGGTGATGGTGGTTGGTGGGAGAGGGAGAGAGCTGGCACGTTTTACCCAAGTGAAGTAAAAGGTAATAAGTCAGGTTTGGTGGTGACAACAGCAGGT
>JAWQEG010005263.1:5000-56588 GCA_033782935.1 Petrolisthes cinctipes
TTATGTTATGGGTGTAATGTGTGTTATTAAATCATTACAGGTTTATTGACGTATTGTTTTTCGTTATTATATTGTATTTATTTATCAGTTCATTAGATTATTATTAGATTATTATGTTATTATTCCGTTATCAGTAATTCCTTTGTTATGTTATTGGTGTAATGTGTGTTATTAAATCATTACAGGTTTATATTGAGGTTTATTGACGTACTGTTATTATTCGTTATCATGTTTATATATCAGATTATTAGTTTTTTTTATTATTCCGTTGTCAGTAATTCCTTTGTTATGTTTTGGGTGTAATTAATGTGTGTTATTAATTTATTACAGGATTATTGACGTATTATTTTTTTTTATTATATTGTATTTATTTATCAGATTATTATGTTATTATTTTGTTGTCAGTAATTCCCTTGTTATGTTATTGGTGTAATGTGTGTTATCAAATCATTACAGGCTTATTAAAGTATTGTTATTCGTTATTATATTGTATTTATTTATCAGATTATTATGTTATTAGATTATTATTTACGTATCAATAATTATTTTGTTATGTTTTAAGTGTAAAGTTTGTTATTAAATCATTACAGGTTTATATTGACGTACTGTTATTATTCGTTATCATGTTTATATTATATCAAATTATTAGGTTATTATTTTATTGTCAGTAATTCTTTTGTTATACTTTGGGTGTAATGTTTGTTATTCAATCATTACAGGTTATTAATATGAGGTGTAATGTAATATTTAGTTATCAGTAGTTCCAATGTTATGTTATGAGTTTTATTACAGGTTTATATTGAGGTGTAATGTAATATTTCTTTGTCAGTAATTCCCTTGTCGTGTTTGTGTATTAAATTATTACCCATAAAAAAAAAATAAAAAAAAAATCATATCCACAAACTGTCATCAATAATTCCCCTGTCGTGTTTATATTAGATTATTACATTATTAAATTATTAGATTATTAGATTATTATTCCGTTGTCAGTAATTCCTTTGTTATGTTATGGGTGTAATTAATGTGTGTTATTAAATCATTACAGGTTTATATTGATGTACTGTTATTCGTTATTATATTGTATTTTTTATCAGATTATTATGTTATTATTCCGTTGTCAGTAATTATTTTGTTATGTTTTAAGTGTAAAGTTTGTTATTAAATTATTACAGGTTTATTGACGTACTGTTATTATTCGTTATCATGTTTATATTATATCAAATTATTAGGTTATTATTTCGTTGTCAGTAATTCTTTTATTGTATTTTGAGTGTAATGTGTGTAATTCCTTTGTTATGTTATGAGTGTAATTTGTGTTATTAAATTATTACAGGATTTCATTAACGTGTACTCTAATTCCTCGTTAATATTTCCTTTGTGTGTTTGTGTGTATATTAGATTATCTGATTATTAGATTATTATTTCGCTATGAATAATAATTGTCCCTCCTTTCCTTCTATTTCCTTGGTGTTTACAATCTCTCCTCTCCTTCTATTTCATTGGTGTTTACTGTCCCTCCTTTCCTTCTATATCCTTGGTGATTACTGTCCCTCCTTTCCTTCTATTTCCTTGGTGTTTACTGTCCCTCCTTTCCTTCTATTTCCTTAGTGTTTACTGTCTCTCCTTTCCTTTCCTTCTATTTCCTTGGTGTTTACTGTCTCTTCTTTCCTTTCCTTCTATTTCCTTGGTGTTTACTGTCCCTCCTTTCCTTTTATTTCCTTGGTGTTTACTGTCCCTCCTTTCCTTCTATTTCCTTGGTGTTTACTGTCCCTCCTTTCCTTTTATTTCCTTGGTGTTTACTGTCCCTCCTTTCCTTCCTTCTATTTCCTTGGTGTTTACTGTCCCTCCTTTCCTTCCTTCTATTTCCTTGGTGTTTACTGTCCCTCCTTTCCTTTCCTTCTATTTCCTTGGTGTTTACTGTCCCTCCTTTCCTTTTATTTCCTTGGTGTTTACTGTCCCTCCTTTCCTTCCTTCTATTTCCTTGGTGTTTACTGTCCCTCCTTTCCTTCCTTCTATTTCCTTGGTGTTTACTGTCCCTCCTTTCCTTTCCTTCTATTTCCTTGGTGTTTACTGTCCCTCCTTTCCTTCTATGTCCTTGGTGTTTACTGTCCCTCCTTTCCTTTCCTTCTATTTCCTTGGTGTTTACTGTCCCTCCTTTCCTTTCCTTCTATTTCCTTGGTGTTTACTGTCCCTCCTTTCTTTTCCTTCTATTTCCTTGGTGTTTACTGTCTCTTCTTTCCTTTCCTTCTATTTCCTTGGTGTTTACTGTCCCTCCTTTCCTTCTATTTCCTTGGTGTTTACTGTCCCTCCTTTCCTTCTATTTCCTTGGTGTTTACTATCTCTCCTTTCCTTCTATTTCCTTGGTGTTTACTGTCCCTCCTTTCCTTCTATTTCCTTGGTGTTTACTGTCCCTCCTTTCCTTCTATTTCCTTGGTGTTTACTGTCCCTTCTTTCCTTTCCTTCTATTTCCTTGGTGTTTACTGTGCCTCCTTTCCTTCTATTTACTTGGTGTTTACTGTCCCTCCTTTCCTTCCTTCTATTTCCTTGGTGTTTATTGTCCCTCCTTTTCTTCTATTTCCTTCCTGTTCAAGGTCCCTCTTCTTTATCCTCATTATTATTATTATTATTATTACTACTACTACTACTACTACTACTACTACTACTACTACTACTACTACTACTACTACTACTACTACTACTACTACTACTACTACTACTACTACTATTATTACTATTACTATTACTATTACTATTACTATTACTATTATTATTATTATTATTATTATTATTATTATTATTATTATTATTATTATTATTATTATTACTATTATTATTATTATTATTATTATTATTATTATAATAATATTATTAATAATAATAATAATAATAATAATAATAATAATAATAATATTACAGTAGGAACCGATTCAGAGCAAAACAAACAATGTATACATGAACGAACACTACTGCTTCGAACGACACTCTAAAGGTCTCCATAGACTATCAATCATACCTGCACAAACTGGGTGCTTGTGCAGGCCTAACCGTGGTGTGTGTGTGTGTGTGTGTGTGTGTGATTGATGGTTTGCGCAAATGACTGAACAATATCCAACAAGCTTTTCGTCAATCACACCCACCCCTGTACAGTGATGTATGATAATGTGTGGTGACTGCTCAGTATTATTGCTAGTGTGTGGCAAATTTAATTAAAGGATTGCACAGTCACCTAGTTTGCCCAGGCATGAATGAAGCCTCTATGGAAGCCTTTAAGGTGGTAATTCTTTTTTAGTACATTGGAGTGCCTTGATTCCTCCAAAGTATGCTAGGAAACAGGACCAGAGGAGCAAAAATAATGGTGTTCTGTTGCTTGGAATAGTTTGGAGGATTCAGTTGCTCCAGAATTACCAACACAAAACTTCCCCCTTAAACTAATTGGTGTATACAGTACAGTGTTGGTAAATCTGGAGCAACTGATTCCACCAAACTATTCCAAGCAACAACAACAACAGACCAAAAGAATTATTTTAGTTCATCGGGTCCTGTTATTTGTTTCCTGGCATACTTTGGAGGAATCAAGGCACTACAATAAATACCAAAAGTGTACAGCCACAATCAAATATCCACCGACACTTTCCTTCCATCGTGCAAATAAATCAGTATCATATCAAAATATAATCATACAACAACACCTTACGTCAACTCAACCCCCTCAATTATTATTATTATTAGGTGGTGCAAAATCATACACGTGTTGTTCTTTATTACCAAGATATTTACTACGATGGAAGGAAAGTGTTGGTGGATATTTGATTGTGGCTGTACATTCTATCCCCCTAACACCACGAACCCACAACGACAACAAACAACAACAACAACAACAACAACAGTCTCGACCCACCACTTTGAAACACACACACACACACACAAACACCACGAGTCGAACCCCGCGTGTTGAGTTTGTGGTTCGTTTGCCCTGGCGCTCTTTTCATTTGGCGGGAAAACAAAACAAAGGCGCGGGAACCGAGGTGTAGAGGGACGAGAGCCAGCGAGGACGGGTCAGTGTATAATTGGCTGGGAGCGGGAGTGGTCGAATCGCTGCGTGTTCTTGTTGAAGGTAAAAGTGAGGCCTGCTGATCCTTCCAAAATATTCCACTGGAAAGATCCACCTATATTAAAACTGAGGTGGTTTTGTTTCGTGGCATAGTTTGGAGGAATCGTTAGCATTTTCAAATACGTATACGAAAGTGGTTATTCCCTCAAATTGCAGACCGGTTTGTTTATTTATCTATTTACTTATTTTTAACTTAAATTTAACGTTCTATTTAAGGATAGCTATTCTTGTTGGTGCATTGGGAGGTCTTTGATTCCTCCACAAACTATGCCACGAAACAGACCACCTATTAAGTACCATTGAGGGGAGTCTTGTTTCGTGGTACAGTTTGGAGGAATCGGTAGCAACATGAGAATCTTCCCTCAATTAAGGACCCTGTTATCGTGTATGAGAATTGGAGGGTTCTGATTTCTCCTGACCATGCTACGAAACAAACTCCTGTCATATAGGTGTGTCTGTGTCTGTGTCTGTGTCTGTGTCTGTGTCTGTGTCTGTGTCTGTGTGGAGGCTTTTGATTCCTCCTGACTATGCCACGAAACAAACTCTTTCCATATAGGGGTGTGTGTTTCGTGGCAATATTTGAAGAACTCGTTTACCTCTTAATATTCTGACTTTTTTACCTAGTGTTTATTTATGGAATTGGTTGGTCAATCTTTAAGGTGGAAGTGCAATGTTGGTAAATCTGGAGCAACTGATTCCTCCAAACTATTCCAAGCAACAGAACACTATTTTTGCTCTTATCCTGTTTCCTGGCATATTTTGGAGGAATCAAGGCACTCGAATGCAACAAAAAATAATTACCACCTTAAGGGGAGAATACTTTTGTTACATTGGAGTGCCTTGATTCCTCCAAAGTATGCCAGGAAACAGGATCAGATGAGCGAAAATAATGGTGTTCTGTTGCTTAGAATAGTTTGGAGGAATAATTTACTCCAGAAATACCAAAACATTACCCTCATTTTTATTTATAATTATTTTATTATTATTTAGTATTTAGTATTTATTATTATTTAGTATTTAGTATTATTTAGTATTATTCATTATTTATTTTATTTATTTATTAACGAGGGTTGCCAATATTTAATTAATAAAGGGCAATTAGCTTCTTCTTTAATCACCCTGAAGAGATTATTAATTATCCTTGTTCCAATTAGCTTGTTAAACTATCCCTCTTTAACTTCCATTTCCTTCATGTTTGCTGTCTCGCCTTTCTATCACCTTTTTTCTGGCGCTATATGACCTGGCTGTTGCGGCGTCTAATATCAATCCATCAATTAATCAATCCACTTTCCCTCGGTAATAAATATTCACTCTATTAAAATAAGCGATAATCCATGCGTCACTAAGTTCATATAATTTTCACTTGATATCGTATATTTTCGCTAAAATTTATATATTCACTTAAATTCATGTAGGCTATATATAAACTTAATTTTATGTATTTTTACTTTATTTTTTTCCATTTTCACTTTAATTTCATTCACTTTTTTTTAAATTTTCACTTAATTTAGTATATTTTCACTTTAATTTCATATTTATTCACTTTTTTTTTTTTCACTATTTCATATATTCGCTTAATTTCATATTAACTTAATTACGTATATTTTCACTTCAATTCGTATATATTAACTTAATTTTATACATTCACTTAAGGGGGAAATTCACTTGCTATATTGGATCATTAAAATTGAGGTTAGTTGGGAAGCTTACTAACAAAATACGACTACTGTGGAACCAATCCTTAATGTCATGTATTTTCACTTGGTTAAATACAAAACGGGAGAAGTTTGTCGTGAATGTGAAGTGATGATATTTCTTACGCCACTTATATCCACTTGATTAAATACAGCTCGAACAAGACTGCAAGGGTTTGAAGTGATAATTCCTGCCCTAATTCACTTATGTATAATGAATAATATCTTCTTAGTTAAATACAGTACGATTTAAGCCCCTAATTTCCACCATAATAAATACGATGAATAAGACTTGCCGCGTTTGAAGTGATAATTAATTCTTGCTCTAATTCACTTATTATATACATTATCACTTTATATATATCTTCACTTATTTAAATACAGTACGATTAAGCCAATCATTTCCACTTGATTAAATACAGCACGGATAAGACTGCAGGATTTAAAGTGATAATTTTTGCTCTAATTCGCTTATTATTCACTAACTTTATTAAATTCATATCTTTTTCACCTATTAAATACGTTACGATTAAGGCTGCTATAATTTCTTAAGCCAATAATTTCCACTTGATTAAATACAGGACGAATAAGACTGCAGGATTTAAAGTTATAATTACTGCTCTACCTCACTTATTAATCATTTTATTAAATTCATACATCTTCACTTGTTTAAATACAGTACTTTTAAGGCAGTGATATTTCTTAAGCCACTCATTTGCACTTTATCAAATACAGTATGAATAAGAGTGAAAAATTTAAGGTGATAATTCCTGCTCTAATTCACTTGTTATACATTATCAATTTATACATAATTTATATAGACTTTATATTTCCACTTAATTAAATACCGTACGATTAAATCTATAATTTCTTAAGCCAATAATTTCCACTTGATTAAATACAGGACGAACAAGACTGAAGGGTTTAATTAAAGTGATCATTCCTGCCCTAATTCACTTATTATACATTATCAATTTATATATATATATCTTCACTTATCTAATTACAGTACGATTAATTAAAGCAATGATTTAAGCCATTTATATCCACTTGATTAAATACACGACGAATAAGACTGAAGGATTTAAAGTGATAATTCCTGCTCTAATTCAATTATTATTCATTATCACTTTATTAAATGGATATGTCTTCAGTTATTTAATACATTGCAATTAACGATGCTATAATTTGTTTCCATTTTCTTAAATATAATACGAACAAGATTGAAGGATATAAGGTGATAATTTTTTTTTGCTATACTAAGTTTGTTATACAATTGAAAGTCTCTAAATGAAAACTCGTAGGAAGGACGGGGTGGGTAGGGGGGTTATTGTCTGTAGTGATGTGAGCAATACTTTAAGGGTTTTGGCGCTCCTTCGGCCCCAGCCACTATGTTCAACTGTCCCTCATTTCTTTCTATTGCCTTCCTGTTTGCTGTCTCGCCTCTCTATCACCTTCTCCTGGCGCTATATGACCTTGCTGTTGTGGCGGCGACTAATATCAATCTTTTTAATCAACTTTACATTAAATATAATTATAAAATCTGCATTAAGTATACCCTATGATCGTGTATGAGAATTAATGGAGGCTTCTGATTCCTCCTGACCATGCCATGAAACAAGCTCCCTCCCTGTGTGTGTGTGTGTGTGTGTGTGTGTGTGTGTGTGTGTGTGTGTGTGTGTGCTTGGAGGCTTCTGATTCCTCCTGACTATGCCATGAAACAAGCTCCCTCCCTGTGTGTGTGTGTGTGTGTTTCATGGCAATATTTGAAGGACTCGTTTATCTCCAATTTTCTGACTACATCACACACACACACACACACAGGGTCCCTTAAGGTGGTAATAATTCACTTGTGTTACATTGCAGTGACTTGATTCCTCCAAAGTATACCAGGAAACAAACAGGACCAGATGAACAAAAATAATGGTGTTTGTTCTGTTGCTTGGAATAGTTTGGAGGAATCAGTTACTCCAGATTTGCCAACACTGTACTAACTTGCCCCTTGAACACTATACGCTTCATTTTAATTAACGTAAGTGACTTTTATCATTACGTTATTTCCAGTTTGCTGTGTAAGAGTTTCAACATGTGTACTTTTTCATGTGCGTTTATTAGTGATATAATTGAACAAGTGTGTACGTCTATATGTGCGGTTAAATAAGTGATAGGTATACATGTGTACGTAATTCATGTGCGTTTAAAAGTGATATAACTGAACATGTGTACTTATCCATGTGCGTTTATAAGTGATATAACTGTACATGTGTACGTTTCTACTCTGTGCGTTTAAATAAGTGATATAATTGAACATGTGTACTTTTTCATGCGAGTTTAGTGATAAGTCGGCTTGTGTGTACTTCTCCATGTGCGTTTAAATAAGTGATACAAGTATACATGTGTACTTATTCATGTGCGTTTATAAATGATATAAGTATACATATGTACGTCGTGTATGTGCGTTTAAATAAGTGATATAAGTGAACAAATTAGTGTACAGCCACAATCAAATAACCACCAACACTTTCCTTCCATCGTGCAAATAAATCAGTATCATATCAAAATATAATCATACAACACCTTACGTCAACTCAACTCCCTCAATTATTATGAGGTGCTGCAAAATCATACTCGTGGTGTTCTTTATTACCAAGATATTTACTACGATGGAAAGAGTGTGTTGGTGGATATTATTATTATGTGGTGCTGCAAAATCATACACGTGTTGTTTATTTACCAAGATATTTACTACGATGGAAGGAAAGTGTTGGTGGATATTTGATTGTGGATGTACACACCCATTTGAATCTAAGTGATAAGTAAGGTTCTGCGTTAACCCACAAGTGATTATGAATACTGGAAATTGGAATAATGGAAACTGGAATATTGGAGAAGGTAATTCAAGAGTAACCAAACATAAGTAAGGTTCTGCGTTAATGCCAAAGTGATTGTTATGAATACTGGAGACTGGAAAATTGAAATACTGGAAAGGGTAATTGCAAAGAGAAACCTAACCTAACCATAACGAGTGAAATAATACTTGAACGGTGATTAGTTAGGGCTAGTCAAAAGTATGCCAAATCATTCACTACTATTACTACAACTACTACGACTACTACTACTACTACTACTACTATTGAACATGTGGAAGCCTGCAAATCCTACTACTACTACTTTTGGTCATGTGGGACCTTGCAATTATTACTACTACTACTACTACTATTGAACATGTGGAAGCCTGCAAATTCTACTACTATTTGATATGTGAAATTCTGCAACTTTTCAATTCTGCCTTGCACAGGTAAGTAATATTGGGTATTTTATTTCATTATTTATTTACAATTTTATATTTTTTTTTCTTACAGGTGTATTTTGGTATGAATATTTTTTTTATATGGACTGAGTGTATGAATTTGATTGCGACAACATGTTAGATAAAAATGATAGCGAATAATATTTTCACTATTTATCTATGGATGTGTTAGTTAAATAAATGCTTTCACAATGGGATATCACTATTTTTAAGGGACCCTGTGTGTGATGTAGTAAGAAAATTGGAGATAAATTAGTCCTTCAAATATTGCCATGACACACACACACACACACACACCTATATGGAAGGATCGTGTTTCGTGATATAGTCGGGAGGAATTAGAAGCCTCCAGTTTTCAGACACGATCACAGGGAAGTTAAGGGAATGGTAGGCAGTGTTGGTGGTGGTGGTAAATCTGGAGCAAATGATTCCTCCAAACTAATCCAAGCAACAGCAGCAACGAAACTTCACCTGTATTGATAGAGCTTGTTTCGTGGCATAGTCAGGAGGAATCAGAAGCCATAGAAGGGAGGGAAGGAGAGGTAGGTAGGTAGGTTAAGAAGCAGAGAATATAGGTACAGCCACAATGAAATAACACTTTCCTTCCATTGTGCAAATAAATCTGTATGTCAAAATATAATCATACACCTTACGTCAATTCAACACCCTCAATTATTATGAGGTGCTGCAAAATCATACTTACACGTGGTGTTCTTTATTACCAAGATATTTACTACAATCGGTATCATATAAAAATATAATCATACAACACCTTGCGTCAACTCAACCCCCTCAATTAGTATCATACATTACGTTACGTCAACTCAACCCCCTCAATTATTATTATGAGGTGCTGCAAAATCATACATACACGTGGTGTTCTTTATTACCAAGATATTTACTACGATGGAAGGAAAGTGTCTGTGGATATATGATTGTGGCTGTACGTAGTCTCAAAACACGATAACAGGGTCCTTAGATTGGGTGAAAAGCTGGAACAATGTTTTAGAACGAACTGGTGGAAAGGAATCGGTTGCTCTAGAGTTACCAACACTGTACATTTGGTCACAGGAATTCGTACACAGGCTATACGGAAAGAGGTCATTATTCTAGAAGTACTGCAATGAATGGTCTGCCAAATGACTGTAATTAGCAAAACTACAAACCAAATAAGAATAATAAAAAAAAAATATTAATAATAAAAAAATAATAATAATAAAAAAATAATAATAAAAAAATAATAATAAATAAAAATAATAATAAAGAAATAATAATAATAAAAAACAAAAAAACAAAATAATAATAATAATGTATTGCAGTTCCCTAGTGTTTTATGTAAAGAGAAGTTAACATTTTCCTGAAGGTATTGCAACGAATGGTCTGCAAAGTGACTCTGTAATTGGAAAAACAAACCAACCCATTATTAACTTTGTATAATTATATTGCAGTAACTTGTTTTATATTCACCCTTGCAAACCCTCTAAAGTCTAAAACAGCGTGTGTACCAATTCTTGTTGTCAATAGTATAGTTGCGAGAGTAATTTTTATTTATTATTATTATTATTATTATTATTATTATTATTATTATTATTATTTATTATTATTATTATTACCATAGGGGTCTCTTGATTAACCTAGTACACACCTATTGGTCAAGAAATACATGGAAGAAAGATATAAATGATAGTATAGTAACATAATATTACATAACCACGCTAATGATTGGTAGATGAATATGTTTGAAGAAAATATTAAGGACCCTGTGCTCGTGTATGATAAATAATTGGTGCCTTCTGATTCCTCCTAACCATGCCACGAAACGAGATTCTTTCATATAGGGATGGTGTTTCGTGGCAATGTTTGAAGGACTCGTTTATCTCAATTTTCTGACTACAACACACAGGTTTCCTTAACGTGTCATGTTAAATAAGTGGGTAATTCACTTTTGGTACATTGGAGTGCTTTGATTCCTCCATAGTATGTCAGGAAACAGAATCAGATGAGCAAAAATAATGGTGTTCTGTTGCTTGGAATAGTTTGGAGGATTCAGTTGCTCCAGATTTACAAACACACAATTTTCCCCTTATTAAGAGAACTTCAACAATAACTACGAAAATTATTGGTAGATGAGTGTTAGAAAATATTGATCGTCCTTAATGTTGATCGTCCTTAATGTTGATCGTCCTTAATAATGACCGTCCTTAATAATGACCGTCCTTAATATTGACCGTCCTTAATATTGACCGTCCTTAATATTGACCGTCCTTAATATTGACCGTCCTTAATATTGACCGTCCTTAATATTGACCGTCCTTAATATTGACCGTCCTTAATATTGACCGTCCTTAATAATGACCGTCCTTAATAATGACCGTCCTTAATAATGACCGTCCTTAATAATGACCGTCCTTAATAATGACCGTCCTTAATAATGACCGTCCTTAATAATGACCGTCCTTAATAATGACCGTCCTTAATAATGACCGTCCTTAATAATGACCGTCCTTAATAATGACCGTCCTTAATAATGACCGTCCTTAATAATGACCGTCCTTAATAATGACCGTCCTTAATAATGACCGTCCTTAATAATGACCGTCCTTAATAATGACCGTCCTTAATAATGACCGTCCTTAATAATGACCGTCCTTAATAATGACCGTCCTTAATAATGACCGTCCTTAATAATGACCGTCCTTAATAATGACCGTCCTTAATAATGACCGTCCTTAATAATGACCGTCCTTAATAATGACCGTCCTTAATAATGACCGTCCTTAATAATGACCGTCCTTAATAATGACCGTCCTTAATATTGACCGTCCTTAATATTGACCGTCCTTAATATTGACCGTCCTTAATATTGACCGTCCTTAATATTGACCGTCCTTAATATTGACCGTCCTTAATAATGACCGTCCTTAATAATGACCGTCCTTAATAATGACCGTCCTTAATAATGACCGTCCTTAATAATGACCGTCCTTAATAATGACCGTCCTTAATAATGACCGTCCTTAATAATGACCGTCCTTAATAATGACCGTCCTTAATAATGACCGTCCTTAATAATGACCGTCCTTAATAATGACCGTCCTTAATAATGACCGTCCTTAATAATGACCGTCCTTAATAATGACCGTCCTTAATAATGACCGTCCTTAATAATGACCGTCCTTAATAATGACCGTCCTTAATAATGACCGTCCTTAATAATGACCGTCCTTAATAATGACCGTCCTTAATAATGACCGTCCTTAATAATGACCGTCCTTAATAATGACCGTCCTTAATAATGACCGTCCTTAATAATGACCGTCCTTAATAATGACCGTCCTTAATAATGACCGTCCTTAATAATGACCGTCCTTAATAATGACCGTCCTTAATAATGACCGTCCTTAATAATGACCGTCCTTAATAATGACCGTCCTTAATAATGACCGTCCTTAATAATGACCGTCCTTAATAATGACCGTCCTTAATAATGACCGTCCTTAATAATGACCGTCCTTAATAATGACCGTCCTTAATAATGACCGTCCTTAATAATGACCGTCCTTAATAATGACCGTCCTTAATAATGACCGTCCTTAATAATGACCGTCCTTAATAATGACCGTCCTTAATAATGACCGTCCTTAATAATGACCGTCCTTAATAATGACCGTCCTTAATAATGACCGTCCTTAATAATGACCGTCCTTAATAATGACCGTCCTTAATAATGACCGTCCTTAATAATGACCGTCCTTAATAATGACCGTCCTTAATAATGACCGTCCTTAATAATGACCGTCCTTAATAATGACCGTCCTTAATAATGACCGTCCTTAATAATGACCGTCCTTAATAATGACCGTCCTTAATAATGACCGTCCTTAATAATGACCGTCCTTAATAATGACCGTCCTTAATAATGACCGTCCTTAATAATGACCGTCCTTAATAATGACCGTCCTTAATAATGACCGTCCTTAATAATGACCGTCCTTAATAATGACCGTCCTTAATAATGACCGTCCTTAATAATGACCGTCCTTAATAATGACCGTCCTTAATAATGACCGTCCTTAATAATGACCGTCCTTAATAATGACCGTCCTTAATAATGACCGTCCTTAATAATGACCGTCCTTAATAATGACCGTCCTTAATAATGACCGTCCTTAATAATGACCGTCCTTAATAATGACCGTCCTTAATAATGACCGTCCTTAATAATGACCGTCCTTAATAATGACCGTCCTTAATAATGACCGTCCTTAATAATGACCGTCCTTAATAATGACCGTCCTTAATAATGACCGTCCTTAATAATGACCGTCCTTAATAATGACCGTCCTTAATAATGACCGTCCTTAATAATGACCGTCCTTAATAATGACCGTCCTTAATAATGACCGTCCTTAATAATGACCGTCCTTAATAATGACCGTCCTTAATAATGACCGTCCTTAATAATGACCGTCCTTAATAATGACCGTCCTTAATAATGACCGTCCTTAATAATGACCGTCCTTAATAATGACCGTCCTTAATAATGACCGTCCTTAATAATGACCGTCCTTAATAATGACCGTCCTTAATAATGACCGTCCTTAATAATGACCGTCCTTAATAATGACCGTCCTTAATAATGACCGTCCTTAATAATGACCGTCCTTAATAATGACCGTCCTTAATAATGACCGTCCTTAATAATGACCGTCCTTAATAATGACCGTCCTTAATAATGACCGTCCTTAATAATGACCGTCCTTAATAATGACCGTCCTTAATAATGACCGTCCTTAATAATGACCGTCCTTAATAATGACCGTCCTTAATAATGACCGTCCTTAATAATGACCGTCCTTAATAATGACCGTCCTTAATAATGACCGTCCTTAATAATGACCGTCCTTAATAATGACCGTCCTTAATAATGACCGTCCTTAATAATGACCGTCCTTAATAATGACCGTCCTTAATAATGACCGTCCTTAATAATGACCGTCCTTAATAATGACCGTCCTTAATAATGACCGTCCTTAATAATGACCGTCCTTAATAATGACCGTCCTTAATAATGACCGTCCTTAATAATGACCGTCCTTAATAATGACCGTCCTTAATAATGACCGTCCTTAATAATGACCGTCCTTAATAATGACCGTCCTTAATAATGACCGTCCTTAATAATGACCGTCCTTAATAATGACCGTCCTTAATAATGACCGTCCTTAATATGGACCGTCCTTATACACACACTAGACAGAAGAGAACATTATGGTTAACAAGAGTGTGTGTGTGTGTGTGTGTGTTAGGGTATAGGGAGTGGGGGGGGAGGCTCCTCATGGGGGGGGTATATTAATCATGCTGAATAGAAGAGTTGTGTGTTGGGGCATATAGGGGGGGGGGGTTCTCGTGGGGGTATTGGGGGGTACTCCTTCGCAACTATACAATCCCCTTAATTAATGTGAAAGTACAGTGTTGGTAAATCTGGAGCAACTGATTCCTCCAAACTATTCCAAGCAACAGAACACCATTATTTTTGTTCATTTGGTCCTGTTTCCTGGCATACTTTGGAGGAATCGTGGCACTCCAATGTACCAAAAGTGAATTACCACCTTAAATCAATTCATTACTTTGAGAATTTCCAAATATTAAGGGTAGTTTTTTTTAATTATTATTAAAAGGTTGTTTCTTCCTCCTAGATCTATACCACAATACACATCCTCTATTCGTACATCCACAATCAAATATCCACCAACACTTTCCTTCCATCGTAGTAAATATCTTGGTAATAATTAACACGTGTATGATTTTGCAGCACCTCATAATAATAATAATTGAGGGTTGAGTTGACGTAAGGTGTTGTTGTATGATTATATTTTGATATGATACTGATTTACTTGCACGATGGAAGGAAAGTGTCGGTGGATATTTGATTGTGGCTGTACCATTGTCTGTCTGTCTGTCTGTTTTCTGGTATAGTTAGGAGGAATCGCTAGCCTTATAATCTACCAACGTGAGAACCTTCCCTTAATTAAGAACCCTGGGAATGTGTATGAGACCTGGTGGCTTTTGATTCCTCCTGACTATGCCATGATACAAGCTCCTTCCATATAGGTGTGTTTGTGTGTGTTTCATGGCAATGTTGGAAGAACTCGCTACCTCCAATTTTCTAACTACATAATGTAAATTGTTTCCGTAATGATAGTGTGTGTGTGTGTGTGTGTGTGTGGATAGGAGGGGGTGTGGGGAAGTGAGAGGAAGGTGATTATAGTGGAGCTAGAGAGAGAGTGAGTATGTGAGAGTGAATGGTGAGAATTTGGAGGTGGTTCAAGAGGTGAAGACAGTAATACCTTGGAGTGACGTTTGAAATGTTGAGGGGGAAGTACAGTGTTGGTAAATCTGGAGTAAGTGAATCCTCTACATTTCAGGCAACAGAATGCCATTATTTGTGTTCTTCTGGTCTTGTTTCATGACACACTTTAGAGGAATCCAATGTACCAAAAGTGTATTACCTCTTGAAGGGACCCTGTGTGTGATGTAGTCAGAAAATTTGAGATAAACGAGTCCTTCAAATATTGCCACGAAACGACCACTTATCTGGAAGGAGCTTGTTTGTTTCGTGGCATAGTCAGGAGGAATCGGAAGCCACCAAGTTTCATACACGATCACAGGGTCCTTAATTGATTTGTTCCCACTTGCTGTTGGTTGGTGTGAGACAAGAGTGTGGTGTGGTCATGGGTGTTTAATAATGTGTACACTAGAGTTCGTAAATTCGCGACCACGTGTCAAAGTGAGCTGGTAACACTGTGGGGAAGGTGTTAGTGTAGGTAAAAGATTGTATCATATCTTTCTACAATGTTCCACCTCCTATTCTGATTCTTCCCCCATTCAGTGTTGCCTGTTCAAATGACATAAACATCTTAGTACGTGGTCGCGAGTTTACAAGTTCGAGTGTACATGGATGAACGGAATGATGAACGAGATTGAGAGGTAAGATTGATTGAAAAGGAGTGGAATTGCTGCTTAGTGGAGGAAAATCAATGTTCCTTATCGAACTTGTTGTATGCAGATGTGTAGTGAGAGGGAGAGCAAGGATTATTCATGGTGAGCTTTGTAGATATATGTGAACGACGTTTTTGAAAGGTGAAGGTGGTTAAGAGCAAAAGTGATGAATGATGGAGAGAGGTCGAGTCAGTGTGAAAGTGGAGTATCCTACGAGGGAAAAAGAGAAAAAAATAAAACGAGGGAGAAAAGAGGGAGCAGGTGTAATGAAAACGCTGATTAGTATAAGAGGATTAAGTAAGTACAGTGGCTGCAAGAGGATTACATGGAGGAGAGTTTGTGCCCACACTGTGACATACAAAGATTTTAAATACTGGAGTGGCATGAATGAATGAGAGAAATTGAGAGTAAGTGTAGTTTGAAATGGTTATGTTTAAGAAGGTAATTAATTCACTTTTGTTACATTGGAGTGTCTTTATTCCTCCAATGTATGCCAGGAAATAAGACCAGATGAACAAAAATAATGGTGTTCTGTTTTTGCTTGGAATAGTTTGGTGGGTTCAGTTGATCCAGATTTACTGTACTGTACTGCCCCCTTAAGATAATAGTATTGAGGACAGCAGCAGAGGTAGTGGGATACAAGACACAGAAGAGGGGCAAGAAAGGGAGTGCTTGGTGGTCAGAAGTGAAAGATGCAGTAGAGAAGAAAAGGAAGGTATATAGGAGAACTTTACATAGGAAGTGAAAGATAATATGTAAGAGGCCAGTCAGAGTGAAAGGAGTGGATGAGTTTGGTATGAAATTGAGTGAGAAGTTTAGAGGAAACAAGAAATTATTGTGGAAGGGGGTTAAAAGAGAGAAGGAAAGTCTTGTAGCGTGAGAATGGAGAGGATGGAGTTACTGTGAGTAGAAGTGAGGAAGTGAAGTGTGGAAGAGGCATTTTGATGGTCTGATGAATGGGGGGACGGGACGGGAGGGGAGACGGTGGTCACATGCATGGGGATGGAGGCAGGTGGTAGACGACAGGGAGAATTAGGAAGGGAAGAGGTTAGGAAAGCAATAGGAAAGTTGAAGATGGGAAAGGCACCGGGGGTGGATGGGATAACTGATGAAATGTGGGGGGAGGTAGTGGTGGAGTGGATGTTGCTTATATGTACATTGGCCTGGAGGCAGGGAGAGGTGCCAGAGGATTGGAGGTACCTTTGTATAAGGGGAAGGGGAGTAAGGATGAGTGTGGTAGGTATAGGGGAGTAAGCCTTCTTAGTGTACCGGGGAAGGTGTATGGGAAGGTTCTTGCTGAAAGACTGATTGAAGTAACAGGGAATAAAGTTAGTAAGGAGCAGGGAGAGTTCAGAAAGGGTAGAGGATGTGTGAACCAGATATTTGCAATAAAATAAACAGTGGAGAAATATATTGGGAAGGGTAAGAAGTTGTATGCTGCCTTCATGGACTTGGAGAAGGCATACGATAGGGTTGATAGGAAAGCCATGACAGAGGTGTTGAGGGGTCTTTGCTGAAAGGCATTGAGGCTTTTTATGCAGATGCAAAAGCATGTGTACGGGTAGAGGGTGATCTAAGTGAGTTTTAATATTAGTGTAGGGCTGAGACGGGTGTGTGTTATGTCACCATGGCTGTTCAATATATATATGGATGGTTGTATGAGAGAGATGAAAGCCAAAGTGAATGGCCTGGGGGTGAAATTGAGGCTGAATGAAGCAAATTTGTCCTTTGTGGCAAGATTATTTGCAGATGACACGGTGTTGATGGCTGAGAGTGAAAGGGAGTTAGAGTGGTGGACGAATTTCAGTTCGTATGTAAACGAAGGAAACTGAAGGTGAATGTGGGTAAAAGTAAAGTTATGGTATTTGAGAGAGCAGAAACTGAAGTGATTGACTTTGCTACACCTTACAGAGTGGGAGTACCAACTGGGACTAAGTGTGAGATAACACTGAGGGGTGAGAGGATGGAGAAAGTGAAGGAGTTTAAGTACCTGGGTACAGTTATGTGTAAACATGGGAGTATGGAAGGAGAATTTTGGGAGAGAGCAGTGAAGGGTAGACAGGTCATAGGATCACTGGGAAGGATTACGAAGGGTAGAAGTGTGAGTATGGAAATGAAAAAGGGACCAAGAATTTGTATAATCCTGCCAACACTGACATATGCGTCGGAGACCATGGACATGGAGTAGGGCTCATCAGTCTAGAATAGGTGCTGTGGAAATGAGTTACTTGAGAGGAGCATGTGGACTTACAAGGTGGGATGTTAAAGTAATGAGTGTATGAGAGATGTGGTATGAGTGAGAAGGCAATTGGTATTGAGTGTGGAGTGGTTGAGAGAGTGAAGCGTAATAATACATTGAGGTGGTTTGGACATGTAGAGAGAATGCAAGGTGAGGAGTTTGTAAAGGTGTATGGAAGTGAAGTTGTGGCACCTGGTGTGAGAGGCAGACCTCCGGTTAGATGGCAGAACAGAGTGGAAGAGTATGTAAAGGAGAGAAACATGAGGGACAGAGTAGGGAGTGTTGGAACAGAGTGGAAGAGTATGTAAAGGAGAGAAACATGAGGGGCAGAGTAGGGCTTGACCAAGTAAGGAGGGAGTGTTGGAACAGGGAGAACTGGAGACGCTTCTGCCGTGGCCACCCCCTTGGGGGAAGTTCCCGGAGGGAACGAGGCGTCAGAGCTATAAATAGATAGATAGATGCCACTATCTTTCACATATTTACTCCTCTCCCCCCCCCCTCTATTAATTAAGTTGACCACAATGCTCTTTTATTTAATAATTATATTATCAGAAAATTTTATTGATAATGTAACTCGTGTCCTAATTATCATCGTTATATATTTTACTATCATTCCTTCCCGACTCTCTTCCATTACTAGACTAAGGTGGTGTGTGCTGGTAAAGAAACTCCCTTCCTCAGCTGTACAGTCACGAGCACTAAAAAGAATACAGTTTTGGTTGAAGCTTTGAACAGTCTACCAACGAACTAATTCCAATGGCAATCTTATTGTGGATTAATTTACGGTCTCTACTGTAGGTATTCCAAGCACGTGGATACCTATTGGTGTTCGTGCCTTTACAACTAACTAATTACAATGGAGATCTTATTGTGTATTTAGTTATTAGTGCTCGTGACTATATATACCATAAACTTTGTATGAATTGTAATGTGTTCTCTGGTACACGAACGGCATGAGGCACCACACACACACACACATGGTACCCAGCATTCGAACTCAGCCTCTATAGGTGTACTGGGTGGGGAAAATGAGCAATACCAGGCGATTCGAAGCTTTCTACTCCTCACACTCGGGTCAGAAATTATGTATTACAAGTGTACTATCAAAGACAAAACTCGTGTCGTAAAAACTGTTGAAAATATTATATGGTAGAGGACTAAACATACTGGGCCTGAACGTTATTGTGGTGGAGTTTTCATTATGTTTCACAAGTGGTTATATTAGATCATTGGACAAGACAGTGACACGAGGTTTGTCTTTTTTAGTACACTCGCAATCCAATATATGTATCCAGGCTTGCTTCGAATTGTCTGATCGAGTATTAAGTGAGCTCAAGCAAATATGAAACAGGATAAGCGGCGTTGTAACTGGTTCACTAGTATGTCAAATGCTTCGAAACTTCACCAAGACCTGGATACAAATATGAAACAGGATAAGCGTTGTAATTGGTTCACTAGTATGTCAAATGATTCGAAACTTTAACAAGACCTGGATACAAATTTTGGATTGCGAGTGTACACAAAAGATCATTCCAGCAGCCAGCCACAAGAAGACTCGATTCACTGTGGTTAGAAAGATTAAGTAGAGCCTGTGTGTGATGTAGTCAGAACATTAGAAGTAAATGAGTTCTTCTAATATTGTCACGAAACACCACCTATATGCAAGGAGTTTGTTTCGTAGCATGGTCAGGAGGAATCAGAAGGCTCCAATTTTCATACATAGGGCCCTTGTAATCTAACCCCCATCTACCTTCTGTTTAATAATTCGAATCACAGGTGCTTTATAGAGTAACTGGCTGAGGGAACCAAGTATTGTACAGCCGGTAGGATAAATACGCGTCCATCTCGTGTATTTAATAACGCTATTTTGACCAGATAAAGTTGCATTCAGAACCAGTTTCTATTCTACCGACGTATGTAATTCACCATATGAGAAGTATGTCTGTCATCTCTATATCTAAATAGTTTTATAACATCCACTAGGCTCATACTTAGGTAGGTAAAAATGAAGCGAACTTATGCTGCCGACTGTACATTTGCCCATATGAATTCGTACACAGGCTGTATGAAAAGAGCTTCTCCATTATTCTGGAAGTACTACAATGAATGGTGTACAAGTGGACTTTGTGTTTCCTAAATAACAAACCTAATAATGTTGTGTTACCGGTACAGTTGAACAAGTAGAAAGTGCAAATAAAATCTGAGTGTATAATATTATAACCACATCTGACTACCACTCAAAATTTTAGTGATTCACGTTTCACTTTACATTGGCTCTGGAGTCTTAGTGATTCATAGATAAAAATACCTGGGTTTACTACAAATCAATGAAAGGTATTACCATATACACTCATATTTTTCTTGCACTTAAGGACCCTGTGATGGTGTATGAGAATTAGAGGCTTCTGATTCCTCCTGACTATGCCACGAAACACGCTCCTTCCATATAGGTGGTGTTTCGTGGCAATATTTGAAGGCCTCATTTACCTCTTAATTTCTGACTATATTACTGGGTCCCTTAATACTTGCTCAACTGTACTGTACATAGTTTTACATTTTTTCTATTATGTTGTAAACTCATGAAAACAGCAGCGTGTGTAAGAATTCTTTTATTGTTCATAGTAGGTTGTAATTAATGTTTTTGTTTTTCTGCAGCAGAGGAGTTTGTTGACATGGAACTGATCGAGTCAAGGTGTGTGATGGGACCTTGTGTTGTACTCCCAGGTGTTGGCAATTCAGTGTGTACAGTTGGACGCAGGAATTCGTGAAAGTCCAGGTGGAAGATTGCTCGATTCTTAAAGATATAAAATTTTCCTTAAGGGAGTAATACTTCACTTTTGTTGTTACATTGGAGTGCCTTGATTCCTCCAAAGTATGCCAGGAAACAGACCCAAATGAAGAAAAATAATGGTGTTCTGTTGCTTAGAATAGTTTGGAGGAAATCAGTTGCTCCAGATTTACCAACACTGACCTACCCTCTTAATTAATTTCTCCCCTAAAAACATGACTGATAATAATAAAAAATAAAAAATAAAAATAAAAATAATAATAATAAATAATAATAAATAATAATAATAATAATAATAATAATAAAAAATACAGCCACAATTAAATATCCTGAAACTTTTATTTTCATCGTACAAATGTATCGATATCCATACAACTTAAGGGGATGGTATACTTTTGATAGATTGGAGCACCTTGATTCCTCCAAAGTATGCCAGGAAACAGACCCACATGAAGAAAAATAATGGTATCCTGTTGCCTGGAATAGTTTGGAGGAATCATTTGCTCCAGATTTACTACCCAAAACAAAGTGGTATATATCCACTTATGTCAACTCGACCCCTTCAATTCGACCTCAAATTATGTGCTGCAAATTCATACATAAATGTGGTGTTCATTATTAGAAAGATATTTACTACGATGAAAATTGAGTGGATTCTTGAGATTTGATGTGGTTATTACAGTAATGGTTTGGTTATTAAAATATTGACGTGGTTATTATAGTAATGGTTTGGTTATTATAGTAATGGTTTGATTGTTAAAATATTGACGTGGTTATTACAGTAATGATTTGGTTATTATATTATTTACTTGGAGATTATAAATGGCCAATTAACTGCTTAACTCGTTAATTGAGTCAGGTATTATGATTGATTTTCAGGTGATGTGTGGGTGTTGGTACAGTGACAGCATACTGGAGTGTGGGTACAGTGACAGCATACTGGAGTGTGGGTACAGTGACAACATACTGGAGTGTGGGTACAGTGACAACATGCTGGGGTGTGGGTACAGTGACAACATGCTGGGGTGTGGGTACAGTGACAACATGCTGGGGTGTGGGTACAGTGACAACATGCTGGGGTGTGGGTACAGTGACAACATACTGGAGTGTGGGTACAGTGACAACATACTGGAGTATGGGTACAGTGACAACATACTGGAGTGTGGGTACAGTGACAACATGCTGGGGTGTGGGTACAGTGACAACATGCTGGGGTGTGGGTACAGTGACAACATGCTGGGGTGTGGGTACAGTGACAACATACTGGAGTGTGGGTACAGTGACAACATACTGGAGTGTGGGTACAGTGACAACATACTGGAGTGTGGGTAGTGACAACATCATAAGTATGGGTGTTGGCAGGACTGATGCTGCTTTAACCTGTAAGTATAATATTGTTTGTCAAAATAATCCAAAAATTATGAAATTGAAAAACTAAAATTGAATAATAATGTGATGGGGAAATAATTAATAGTACCAAATATTTAATAAAGTAATTTTAACATTGAAAGTATTTAAGGGAATCTAAGAAATAATTTATAATCTTAAATATAAAAAATTGTAATGGAGGTGAATGTGTTGTAACTTATAAAAGGGACCTTGTGAAATGTAATAGACTTAGTAACGTTGGAAGTTGTAAATGAAATAACGTGAAGAGAAGACAATAGTTTATACAAGTTTTATTACTATTTGAGTATGGGATTGGAGAAAGGTATATGCTAATGATCTCATGTTCTCTGTTGCAGGTGGTGATAAGGTGTTGATGCAGCAGGTGGTATTAATGTTGCAGGTGGTGGTGATAAGGTGTTGCAGCTCGTGGTGATGGTGTTGCAGCTTGTGGTGATGGTGTTATGGTTTGTTGCACCAGTACACACAGCCATTCGTACTGTTGGTTTGGTTGGTCCAGCATTGTGCGGACACGTGTACTGGTGCGGGGCTACACTCTCCTTATACACTGTACACACACACACACACACCCACAACCATACTTACCTACCCTCCCTCCCTCCTTACCTACTCTCCCTTCTCCCCACCTCCCTCCCTATCTATTCTCAACCTCCATACCCTCCCCCCAACCTCCCCCTACCCCCCAACCTCCCCCTACCTCCCCCTACCCCCCCTACCTCCCCCTACCCTACCTTCCTCCCCCTACCCTACCTTCCTCCCCCTACCCTACCCTACCCACCCACCTCCCTCCCCCTCCCAACCAAGCAGTATGGGGTGTGAGCCTTTCAGAATGCAGGCTATGTATGTATGTATGTGAGTGTGTATGTGTATAGTGTTTGAATGATGTGAGCCCCCTCCTCTCTTGGTGTTGGGGACCAGGAGGGGAAGTAAACACACACACTCGCCAATTTCCCTGGGAGCCCGTGTTGCCCCCCGTTTTTTTGGGGGGGCCAGGGTTATCCCAAGGGGGGGCGGCGTGGGTGAGTGAGTGAATCTCCAGTGTTGCATTGAAGTAGCATATCGTTACTTTGATATGCCCGAATACGAATTTCACATTGATTTTTTTTTTTTTTATAAATTTTTCTGACAGGATTTGCCCTGGTTGTTCTCCGGAGACTCTTTGAAGTATAAAATTAAAGGGGGTAGGGGGGAGTATACTTCTGGTACAGTCGGCCTCAGGAATTCATATACACCACTGAGACATCAAAGGTTCGTAAAAAAAATAATAATAAAAAAAAAATTACTATCATTTTCCTAACACCAAGATTTTCTAGTAATTTTATCTGACTACAGTAAGTGCAAAATAAAGACTCCCTTTAACCAATACCCTGTGTACGAATTACCGAGGCCGACTGTACGTTTGAACACCTTGATTCCTCCAAAGTATATATGCCAGGAAACGGGACCAGATTAACAAAAATAATGGTGGACTGTTGGTGGGAATAATTTGGAGGAATAATTTGCTCCAGATTTACCAACCAAAACAATGTGCTATATATCCCCTTAATTAACAAAACGAATGTCAACTCAACCCCTTCAATTCACACTCAAATTATTATTATTGAGGTGCTGCAAATTCATACATACACTACATAATTATATTGTTCATTATTAGAAAGATACTTACTATGATGGAAATTGAGTGGTTTCTTGAGATTTGATTATGATTGTAAGAGGTAAAAAAAAAAAAAAAAAAAAAAAAAAAAAAAAAAAATTATCACCGTACAGATTTTTTTTTTTCCAGTTTACGAGCCTCTGAAGCTTATATTTCCAAACTGGACTTCATGACTTGACTTGGCAGATGTTGGTGACACGACTTTTGCCTCCGATCGTACTAGGAAACGGTCGCTTATTACCATAGAGGGACGACCATCTTGGGCCTGAGGTATACCACGAATTAATGTGTCAAACTGTACATCGTTGGTTCGGCTCTTCTGCTTCACATCATTTCCTGTTAGTCAGAAGAAAATTGGAGGTAAAGGAGTCCTTGAAATATTGTCACGAAACACACACTTATATGGAAGGAGTTTGTTTGGTGGCATTGTCAGGAGGAATCAGAAGCCTCCAAGTCTCATACACGATCACACGGTCCTTAAGGTAATGTAATCTTAAGTTTTATCATTTTTTATTTGGATATTTCTGACCTATTGACCAACAAATATATATGTTGGTCTAAATTGTAATATAATGTTGATTTGGTTATTAAAATATTGTTATGGTTATTACAGTAATGATTTGGTTATTACAGTAATGATTTAGTTATTAAAATATTGATGTGGTTATTAAAATATTGACGTGGTTATTACAGTAATGATTTGGTTATTATATTATTTACTTGGAGATTATAAATGGCCAATTAACTGCTTAACTCGTTAATTGAATCGGGTATTGTGATTGATTTTCAGGTGATGTGTGGGTGTGGGTACAGTGACAACATACTGGAGTGTGGGTACAGTGACAACATACTGGAGTGTGGGTACAGTGACAACATACTGGAGTGTGGGTGTTGGCAGGACTGATGCTGCTTTAACCTGTAAGTATAATATTGTTTATTAAAATAATCCAAAAATTATGAAATTGAAAAACTAAAATTGAATGATAATTTGATGGGGAAATAATTAATAGTACCAAATATTTTAATAAAGTAATCTTAATATAGGAAATAATTAAGGGGATCTAAGAAATAATTTTTAATCTTAAATATAAAAAAATAGTAATGGAGGTGAAAATGAGAGGGATAAAAAAAAAGTTATTTAATTCAATCCACTAAAATTTGTTTTGGAGTCTTGTTGAAAAATAAAGATCGTTAATTACGGTACCGTGTGATAGTCACAAAATTGGAGGTAAAAGAGTCCTTCAAATATTGCCACGAAACACACACACACCTATATGGAAGGAGCTTGTTTGTTTCGTGGCATGGTCAGGAGGAATCGGGAGCCTCCAATTTTCATTCTGTCACTGGGTCTTTAAGTAAAACTAACTTATAAAAGGGACCTTGTGAAATGTAATAGAATAAATAGACTTAGTAACGGGGGAAGTTGTAAATGAAAAGACGTGACGAGAAGATAGTTAATACAAGTGTTATTACCATTTATGTATGGGATTGAAGGAAGGTAAATAGTAATGATTTCATATTTTCTGTTGCAGCTCGTGGTGGTGATAAGGTGTTGCAGCTTGTGGTGGTGATGGTGTTGCAGCTTGTGGTGATGGTGTTATGGTTTGTTGCACCAGTACACACAGCCATTCGTACTGTTGGTTTGGTTGGTCCAGCATTGTGCGGACACGTGTACTGGTGCGGGGCTACACTCTCCTTATACACTGTACACACACACACTCTTGTACATACACACCCCTACATACCTACCTAACCACCCTGCCTTCTCCCCCTACCTCCTTCCCTACTACTTCTCCCTACCCACCTACCTCCCCCTACATACCCTCCTCCCTACTCCTACATACCCTCCTCCCTACTCCTACATACCCTCCTCCCTACCCCTACATACCCTCCTCCCTACCCCTACATACCCTCCTCCCTACCCCTACATACCATCCTCCCTACCCCTACATACCCTCCTCCCTACCCCTACATACCCTCCTCCCTACCCCTACATACCCTCCCTCCCCTCCTTACCTACCCTCCCTCCCCTCCTTACCTACCCATCTCCCCACCTACCCTCCTTACCTACCCTCCTTACCTACCCTCCTTACCTACCCTCCTTACCTACCCTCCTTACCTACCCTCCTTACCTACCCATCTCCCCACCTTACCCACCCTCCTTACCTACCCATCTCCCCACCTACCTTTTCTCTCCCTTCTCCCCACCTACCTACCTCTCCCTTCTCCCCACCTACCTACCTCTCCCTTCTCCCCACCTACCTACCTCTCCCTTCTCCCCACCTACCTTTTCTCTCCCTTCTCCCCACCTCCCTCCTACCCACCCATATCCCTACCCTTACCAACCAAGCAGTATGGGTGTGAGCCTTTCAGTATGCAGGCTATGTATGTATGTATCTGTGTGTTTATGTATGTATGTATGTGTGTGTATAGTGTTTGAATGATGTGAGCCCCCTCCTCTCTTTGTGTTGGGGACAAGGAGGGGAAGTAAACACACACACACACACTCGCCAATTTCCCTGGGAGCCCGTGTTGCCCCCCGTTTTTTTGGGGGGGCCAGGGTTATCCCAAGGGGGGGCGGCGTGAGTGAGTGAGTGAATCTCCAGTGTTGCATTGAAGTAGCATATCGTTACTTTGATATGCCCGAATACGAATTTCACATTGATTTTTAGTTTTTTTTTTTTTATAAATTTTTTTGACAGGATTTGCCCTGGTTGTTCTCCGGAGACTTTTCGAAGTATAAAATTAAGGTGTGTGGGTGGGGGGGGTATTCTTTTGGTACAGTCCGCTTCAGGAATTCGTATACACCACTGAAATCCAAGGTTCGTAAAAAAAAAAAAAAAACTCAGGAAAATTTTATAACACCAAGATTTTCTAGTAATTTTATCTGGCTCATACTTGAATCAGTCGGTACAACAATGCCTACAGTAAGTGCAAAATAGAGACTCCCTTTAACCAATACCCTGTGTACGAATTACTGAGGCCGACTGTACGTTTGAACACCTTGATTCCTCCAAAGTATATATGCCAGGAAACGGGACCAGATTAACAAAAATAATGGTGGCCTGTTGGTGGGAATAGTTTGGTGGAATAATGTGCTCCAGATTTACCAACCAAAACAATGTGCTATATATCCCCTTAATTAACAAAACGAATGTCAACTCAACCCCTTCAATTGCCCCTCAAATTATTATTATTATTGAGGTGCTGCAAATTCATACATACATATATTGTTCATTATTAGAAAGATATTGACTATGATGGAAATTGAGTAGTTTCTTGAGATTTGATTATGATTGTAAGAGGTAAAAAAAAAAAAAAAAAAAAAAAATCACCGTACAGAATTTTTTTTTTTTTTCCCCAGTTTACGAGCCTCTGAAGCTTATATTTCCAAACTGGACTTCATGACTTGACTTGGCAGATGTTGGTGACACGACTTTTGCCGCTGACCGTACTATGAAACGGTCGCTTATTACCATAGAGGGACGACCATCTTGGGCCTGAGGTGTACCACGAATTAATGTGTCAAACTGTACATCGTTGGTTCGGCTCTTCTGCTTCACATCATTTCCAGTTAGTCAGAAGAAAATTGGAGGTAAATGGGTCCTTCAAACATTGCCACGAAACACGCACTTATATGGAAGGAGTTTGTTTGGTGGCATTGTCAGGAGGAATCAGAAGCCTCCAAGTCTCATACACGATCACACGGTCCTTAAGGTAATGTAATCTTAACTTTTATTATCATTTTTTATTTGGATATTTCTGACCTATTAATTAACCAACAAAAATATATGTTAGTGTAACTTGTATTATAATCTTGCTCTGGTTATTAAAATATTGATATGGTTATTATAGTAATGATTTGGTTATTAAAATATTGATGTGGTTATTATAGTAATGCTTTGTGTATAAAATATTGACGTGGTTATTACAGTAATGATTTGGTTATTACAGTAATGATTTGGTTATTATATTATTTACTTGGAGATTATAAATGGCCAATTAACTGCTTAACTCGTTAATTGAGTCAGGTATTGTGATTGATTTTCAGGTGATGTGTGGGTGTTGGTACAGTGACAACATACTGGAGTGTGGGTACAGTGACAACATACTGGAGTGTGGGTACAGTGACAACATACTGGAGTGTGGGGGTACAGTGACAACATACTGGAGTGTGGGGGTACAGTGACAACATGCTGGAGTGTGGGGGTACAGTGACAACATGCTGGAGTGTGGGGGTACAGTGACAACATACTGGAGTGTGGGGGTACAGTGACAACATACTGGAGTGTGGGTACAGTGACAACATACTGGAGTGTGTGGGTACAGTGACAACATACTGGAGTGTGTGGGTACAGTGACAACATACTGGAGTGTGTGGGTACAGTGACGACATACTGGAGTGTGGGTACAGTGACAACATCATAAGTATGGGTGTTGGCAGGACTGATGCTGCTTTAACCTGTAAGTATAATATTAGTTTGTCAAAATAATCCAAACATTATGAAATTGAAAAACTAAAATTGAATGATAATTTGATGGGGAAATAATTAATAGTACCAAATATTTAATAAAGTAATCTTAAAATAGAAAGTAATTAGGGGGATCTAAGAAATAATTTTTAATCTTAAATATAAAAAAAAATAGTAATGGAGTTGAAAATGAGAAGGATGAAAAAAAAAGTGATTTAATTAAATCCACTAAAATTTGTTTTGCAGTCTTTTGGAAAAACTAAAGCTCGTTAATTAAAGTACTCTGATATAGTGAGAAAATTTGAAGGTAAACGAGTCCTATAAATATTGCCACGAAACACGCGTACACCTATATGGAAGGAGCTTTTTTGTTTCGTGGCATGGTCAGGAGGAATCGGAAGCCTCCAATTTTCATTCTGTCACAGGGTCTTTAAGTAAAACTGTTTGTAACTTATAAAAGGCACCTTGTGAAATGAAATAGAATAAATAGATTTGGTAACGAGACAAGTTGTAAATGAAATAATGTGAAGAGAAGACGAGGCAATATTTTGTACAAGTTTTATTATCATTTAAGTATGGAATTGAAGAAAGGTTAATACTAATGATTTCATATTTTCTGTTGCAGGTGGTGATAAGGTGTTGTTCCAGCAGGTGGTATTAATGTTGCAGGTGGTGGTGATAAGGTGGTGATGGTGTTGCAGCTCGTGGTGGTGATGGTGTTGCAGCTCGTGGTGGTGATGGTGGTGTTATGGTTTGTTGCACCAGTACACACAGCCATTCGTACTGTTGGTTTGGTTGGTCCAGCATTGTGCGGACACGTGTACTGGTGCGGGGCTACACTCTCCTTATACACTGTACACACACACACACACACACACACACACACACACACACCCATACTTACCTACCATACCTACCTCCTTACCTCTGTAAACACCTCCCTACCCTCCTTTCTACCTTTTCCCTACCAACCCTCTTCTCTCCCTACTTACCATCTCCCTACCCTTACCAACCAAGCAGTATGGGGTGTGAGCCTTTCAGTATGCAGGCTATGTGTGTGTGTGTGTGTGTGTGTGTGTGTGTGTGTGTATAGTGCTTGGATAATGTGAGCCCCCTCCTCTCTTGGTGTTGGGGACCAGGAGGGGAAGTACACACACACACACACTCGCCAATTTCCCTGGGAGCCCGTGTTGCCCCCCGTTTTTTTTGGGGGGCCAGGGTTATCCCAAGGGGGGGCGGCGTGAGTGAGTGAGTGAATCTCCAGTGTTGCATTGAAGTAGCATATCGTTACTTTGATATGCCCGAATACGAATTTCACATTGATTTTTAGTTTTTTTTTTTTTAATAAAATTTTTTGACAGGATTTGCCCTGGTTGTTCTCCGGAGACTCTTTGAAGTATAAAATTAAAGGGGGGTGGGGGGAGTATATTTTTGGTACAGTCGGCCTCAAGAATTCGTATACACCACTGAGACATCAAAGGTTCGTAACAAATTTAAAAAAAAAAAAAAAAAAAAAAATTTACTATCCTTTTCCTAGCACAGATTTTTCTAGTAATTTTATCTGGCCCATACTTGAATCAGTCAACACAACAATGCCTACAGTAAGTGCAAAATAGACTCCCTTTAACCAATGCCCTGTGTACGAATTACTGAGGCCGACTGTACGTTTGAACACCTTGATTCCTCCAAAGTATATATGCCAGGAAACGGGACCAGATTAACAAAAATAATGGTGGGCTGTTGGTGGGAATAGTTTGGAGGAATAATTTGCTCCAGATTTACCAACCAAAACAATGTGCTATATATCCCCTTAATTAGCAAAACGAATGTCAACTCAACCCCTTCAATTCCCACTCAAATTATTATCTATTATTATTATTATTATTGAAGTGCTGCAAATTCATACATACAGTACATAATTATATTGTTCATTATTAGAAAGATATTTACTATGATTGAAATTGAGTGGTTTCTTGATTTGATTATGATTGTAAGAGGTAAAAAAAAAAAAAATTATCACCGTACAGAAATTATTGTTTTTTTTTTTTTTTCAGTTTCAGAGCCCGTGAAGCTTATATTTCCAAACTGGACTTCATGACTTGACTTGGCAGATGTTGGTGACACGACTTTTGCCGCCGACTGTACTAGGAAACGGTCGCTTATTACCATAGAGGGACGACCATCTTGAGCCTGAGGTGTACCACGAATTAATGTGTCAAACTGTACATCGTTGGTTCGGCTCTTCTGCTTCACATCATTTCCTGTTAGTCAGAAGAAAATTGGAGGTAAATGAGTCCTTGAAACCTTGTCACGAAACACACACTTATATGGAAGGAGTTTGTTTGGTGGCATTGTCAGGAGGAATCAGAAGCCTCCAAGTCTCATACACGATCACACGGTCCTTAAGGTAATGTAATCTTAACTTTTATTATCATTTTTTATTTGGATATTTCTCGCATATTGACCAACAAAAATATATGTCTAAATTGTAATATAATGTTGATTTGGTTATTAAAATATTGATGTGGTTATTACAGTAATGATTTGGTTATTACAGTAATGTGATTATTAAAATATTGATGTGGTTATTACAGTAAAGTGGTTATTAAAATATTGATGTGGTTATTATAGTAATGATTTGGTTATTAAAATATTGACGTGGTTATTACAGTAATGATTTGGTTATTATATTATTTACTTGGACATTATAAATGGCCAATTAACTGCTTAACTCGTTAATTGAATCAGGTATTATGATTGATTTTCAGGTGATGTGTGGGTGTTGGTACAGTGACAACATACTGGAGTGTTGGTACAGTGACAACATACTGGAGTGTTGGCATAGTGACAGCATACTGGAGTGTGGGTACAGTGACAGCATACTGGAGTGTGGGTACAGTGACAACATACTGGAGTGTGGGTACAGTGACAACATACTGGAGTGTGGGTACAGTGACAACATACTGGAGTGTGGGTACAGTGACAACATACTGGAGTGTGGGTACAGTGACAACATACTGGAGTGTGGGTACAGTGACAACATACTGGAGTGTGGGTACAGTGACAACATACTGGAGTGTGGGTACAGTGACAACATACTGGAGTGTGGGTACAGTGACAACATACTGGAGTGTGGGTACAGTGACAACATACTGGAGTGTGGGTACAGTGACAACATACTGGAGTGTGGGTACAGTGACAACATACTGGAGTGTGGGTACAGTGACAACATACTGGAGTGTGGGTACAGTGACAACATACTGGAGTGTGGGTACAGTGACAACATACTGGAGTGTGGGTACAGTGACAACATACTGGAGTGTGGGTACAGTGACAACATACTGGAGTGTGGGTACAGTGACAACATACTGGAGTGTGGGTACAGTGACAACATACTGGAGTGTGGGTACAGTGACAACATACTGGAGTGTGGGTACAGTGACAGCATACTGGAGTGTGGGTACAGTGACAGCATACTGGAGTGTGGGTACAGTGACAGCATACTGGAGTGTGGGTACAGTGACAGCATACTGGAGTGTGGGTACAGTGACAGCATACTGGAGTGTGGGTACAGTGACAACATACTGGAGTGTGGGTACAGTGACAACATACTGGAGTGTGGGTACAGTGACAACATACTGGAGTGTGGGTACAGTGACAACATACTGGAGTGTGGGTACAGTGACAACATACTGGAGTGTGGGTACAGTGACAACATACTGGAGTGTGGGTACAGTGACAGCATACTGGAGTGTGGGTACAGTGACAGCATACTGGAGTGTGGGTAGAGTGACAGCATACTGGAGTGTGGGTAGAGTGACAACATACTAGAGTGTGGGTAGAGTGACAACATACTAGAGTGTGGGTAGAGTGACAACATACTAGAGTGTGGGTAGAGTGACAACATACTAGAGTGTGGGTAGAGTGACAACATACTGGAGTGTGGGTAGAGTGACAACATACTGGAGTGTGGGTAGAGTGACAACATACTGGAGTGTGGGTAGAGTGACAACATACTGGAGTGTGGGTAGAGTGACAACATACTGGAGTGTGGGTAGAGTGACAACATACTGGAGTGTGGGTAGAGTGACAACATACTAGTGTGGGTAGAGTGACAACATACTAGTGTGGGTAGAGTGACAACATACTAGTGTGGGTACAGTGACAACATACTGGAGTGTGGGTACAGTGACAACATACTGGAGTGTGGGTACAGTGACAACATACTGGAGTGTGGGTACAGTGACAACATACTGGAGTGTGGGTACAGTGACAACATACTGGAGTGTGGGTACAGTGACAACATACTGGAGTGTGGGTACAGTGACAACATACTGGAGTGTGGGTACAGTGACAACATACTGGAGTGTGGGTACAGTGACAACATACTGGAGTGTGGGTACAGTGACAACATACTGGAGTGTGGGTACAGTGACAACATACTGGAGTGTGGGGGTACAGTGACAACATACTGGAGTGTGGGGGTACAGTGACAACAACATAAGTATGGGTGTTGGCAGGACTGATGCTGCTTTAACCTGTAAGTATAATATTGTTTATTAAAATAATCCAAAAATTATGAAATTGAAAAACTAAAATTGAATGATAATTTGATGGGGAAATAATTAATAGTACCAAATATTTTAATAAAGTAATCTTAATATAGGAAATAATTAAGGGGATCTAAGAAATAATTTTTAATCTTAAATATAAAAAAAATAGTAATGGAGTTGAAAATGAGAGGGATGAAAAAAAAAAAAAAGTTAATTCCATCCACTAAAATTTGTTTTGCAGTCTTATGGGAAAAAATAAAGATCGTTAATTAAAGTACTCTGCGATATAGTTAGATAATTGGAGGTAAATGAGTCCTTTACATATTGCCACGAAACACACACACCTATATGGAAGGAGCTTGTTTGTTTCGTGGCATGGTCAGGAGGAATCAGAAGCCTCCAATTTTCATTCTGTCACAGGGTCTTTTGTAAAACTAACTTATAAAAGGGACCTTGTGAAATGAAATAGAATAAATTAACTTAATGGTGGAAGTTGTAAATGAAATAACGTGAAGAGAAGACAATAGTTAATACAAGTTTTATTACTATTTGAGTATGGGATTGGAGAAAGGTATATATTAATGATTACATGTTTTCTGTTGCAGGTGGTCATGGTGTTGCAGTAGCTTGTGGTGGTGTTGCAGCTCGTGGTGGTGATAAGGTGTTGTTGCAGCTCGTGGTGGTGATAAGGTGTTGTTGCAGCTCGTGGTGGTAAGGTGTTGTTGCAGCTCGTGGTGGTAAGGTGTTGTTGCAGCAGGTGGTGGTGATAAGGTGTTGTTGCAGCAGGTGGTGGTGATAAGGTGTTGTTGCAGCAGGTGGTGGTGATAAGGTGTTGTTGCAGCTCGTGGTGGTGATGGTGTTGTTATGGTTTGTTGCACCAGTACACACAGCCATTCGTACTGTTGGTTTGGTTGGTCCAGCATTGTGCGGACACGTGTACTGGTGCGGGGCTACACTCTCCTTATACACTGTACACACACACACACACACACACACACACACACACCCATACTTACCTACCTACCTCCCTATCTAACCACCCTACCTTCTCCACACCTACCCATCTCCCCACCTCCCTATGTTCTCCCTACCCTCCTTCCTACCCTCCTTCCTACCCATCACTTCTCCCTACCCACCACTTCTCCATACCCACCACTTCTCCATACCCACCACTTCTCCCTACCCTTACCAACCAAGCAGTATGGGGTGTGAGCCTTTAAGTATGCAGGCTATGTGTGTATGTGTATCTGTGTGTGTGTGTATCTGTGTGTGTGTGTATAGTGTTTGAATGATGTGAGCCCCCTCCTCTCTTGGTGATGGGGACCAGGAGGGGAAGTACACACACACACACACACACACACACACTCGCCAATTTCCCTGGGATCCCGTGTTGCCCCCCGTTTTTTTGGGGGGGCCAGGGTTATCCCAAGGGGAGGGCGGCGTGGGTGAGTGAGTGAATCTCCAGTGTTGCATTGAAGTAGCATATCGTTACTTTGATATGCCCGAATACGAATTTCACATTGATTTTTAGTTTTTTTTTTTTAATAAATTTTTTTGACAGGATTTGCCCTGGTTGTTCTCCGGAGACTTTTCGAAGTATAAAATTAAAGGGGGGTGGGGGGGAGTATATTTTTGGTACAGTCGGCTTCAGGAATCCGTATACACCACTGAGACATCAAAGGTTCGTAAAAAAAAAAAAAAAAAAAAAAAAAAATTACTATTATTCCTAACACCAGGATTTTCTAATAATTTTATCTGGCTCATACTTGAATCAGTCAGCACAACAATGCCTACAGTAAGTGCAAAATAAAGACTCCCTTTAACCAATACCCTGTGTACGAATTACTGAGGGCGACTGTACGTTTGAACACGTTGATTCCTCCAAAGTATATATGCCAGGAAACGGGACCAGATTAACAAAAATAATGGTGGCCTGTTGGTGGGAATAGTTTGGAGGAATAATTTGCTCCAGATTTACCAACCAAAACAATGTGCTATATATCCCCTTAATTAACAAAACGAATGTCAACTCAACCCCTTCAATTCACACTCAAATTATTATTATTATTGAAGTGCTGCAAATTCATACATACATACACTACATAATTATATTGTTCATTATTAGAAAGATATTTACTATGATGGAAATTGAGTGGTTCCTTTAGATTTGATTATGATTGTAAGAGGTTGAGAAAAAAAAAAAAAAATTATCACCGTACAGAATTTTTTTTTTTTTTTTTTTTTTCATTTTAAGAGCCCGTGAAGCTTATATTTCCAAACTGGACTTCATGACTTGACTTGGCAGATGTTGGTGACACGACTTTTGCCGCCGACCGTACTATGAAACGGTCGCTTATTACCATAGAGGGACGACCATCTTGGGCCTGAGGTGTACCACGAATTAATGTGTCAAACTGTACATCGTTGGTTCGGTTCTTCTGCTTCACATCATTTCCTGTTAGTCAGAAGAAAATTGGAGGTAAATGAGTCCTTCACACATTGTCACGAAACACACACTTATATGGAAGGAGTTTGTTTGGTGGCATTGTCAGGAGGAATCAGAAGCCTCCAAGTCTCATACACGATCACACGGTCCTTAAGGTAATGTAATCTTAACTTTTATTATCATTTTTTATTTGGATATTTCTGACCTATTTACCAACAAAAATATATGTTAGTCTAAATTGTAATATAATGTTGATTTGGTTATTAAAATATTGATATGGTTATTACAGTAATGTGGTTGTTAAAATATTGATGTGGTTATTACAGTAATGATTTGGTTATTACAGTAATGGTTTGGTTATTAAAATATTGATGTGGTTATTACAGTAATGATTTGGTTATTATAATATTTACTTGGAGATTATAAATGGCCAATTAACTGCTTAACTCGTTAATTGAATCAGGTATTGTGATTGATTTTCAGGTGATGTGTGGGTGTTGGTACAGTGACAACATACTGGAGTGTGGGTACAGTGACAGCATACTGGAGTGTGGGTACAGTGACAACATGCTGGAGTGTGGGTACAGTGACAACATCATAAGTATGGGTGTTGGCTGGACTGATGCTGCTTTAACCTGTAAGTATAATAATGTTTGTCGAAATAATCCAAATATTATGAAATTGAGAAACTAAACTTAATAATAATCTAATGGGGAAATAATTAATAGTACCAACAATTTAATGAAGTAATCTTATTATAGGAAATAATTAAGGGGATCTAAGAAATAATTTTTAATCTTAAATAAAAAAAAAAAATTGTAATGGAGGTGAAAATGAGAGGGATGAAAAAAAAGTTATTTAATTAAATCCACTAAAATTTGCTTTGCAGTCTTGTTGAAAAAATAAAGCTCGTTAATGAAAGTACCCTGTGATATAGTGAAAAAATTGGAGGTAAATGAGTCCTTCAAATATTGCCACGAAACACACACACCTATATGGAAGGAGCTTTTTTGTTTCGTGGCATGGTCAGAAGGAATCAGAAGCCTCCAATTTTCATACACTGTCACAGAGTCCTTAAGTAAAAATGTTTGTAAGTTATAAAAGGGACCTTGTGAAATGTAATAGGCTTAGTAACGGGGGAAGTTGTAAATGAATTAACGTGAAGAGAAGACGAGGCAATAGTTATTAAAAGTTTTATTAAGATTTATGTATGGGATTGAAGAAAGGTATATGCTAATGATTTCATGTTTTCTGTAGCAGCTCGTGATGGTGTTGCAGGTGGTGATAAGGTGTTGTTGCAGGTGGTCATGGTGTTGCAGCAGCTTGTGATGGTGTGTTGTTGCAGCTCGTGGTGATGGTGTTGCAGAGGTGATGGTGTTGCAGCTCGTGGTGGTGATGGTGTTATGGTTTGTTGCACCAGTACACACAGCCATTCGTACTGTTGGTTTGGTTGGTCCAGCATTGTGCGGACACGTGTACTGGTGCGGGGCTACACTCTCCTTATACACTGTACACACACACACACACACACCCATACACCCATACTTACCTACCCTACCTCCCTCCTTACCTACTCTCCCTCCTTACCTACTCTCCCTTCTCCCCACCTCCCTACCTTTTCTCTCCCTCCATACCCTCCTCACCCCTCTCCCCCCCTCCCCACCCCTCTCCCTCCCTTCCCACCCCTCTCCCTCCCTCCCCACCCCTCTCCCTCCCTCCCTCCCTCCCCACCCACCTCCCTCCCTCCCCACCCACCTCCCAGGAGGGGAAGTCAACACACACACACACACACACACACACTCGCCAATTTCCCTGGGAGCCCGTGTTGCCCCCCGTTTTTTTGGGGGGGCCAGGGTTATCCCAAGGGGGGCGGCGTGAGTGAGTGAGTGAATCTCCAGTGTTGCATTGAAGTAGCATATCGTTACTTTGATATGCCCGAATACGAATTTCACATTGATTTTTAGTTTTTTTTTTTTAATAAATTTTTGACAGGATTTGCCCTGGTTGTTCTCCGGAGACTCTTCGAAGTATAAAATTAAGGGGGGGTGGGGGGGGGGGACTATGCTTTTGGTACAGTCGACCTCAGGAATTCGTATACACCACTGAGACATCAAAGGTTCGTAAAAAAAAAAAAAAAAAAAAAAAAAAAAAAAAAAAAAAAAATTACTAATATTCCTAACACCAAGATTTTCTAGTAATTTTATCTGGCTCATACTTGAATCGGTCGGCACAACAATGTCTACAGTAAGTGCAAAATAAAGACTCCCTTTAACCAATACCCTGTGTACGAATTACTGAGGCCGACTGTACGTTTGAACACTTTGATTCCTCCAAAGTATATATGCCAGGAAACGGGACCAGATTAACAAAAATAATGGTGGACTGTTGCCTGGAATAGTTTGGAGGAATCATTTACTCCAGATTTACCAACCAAAACAATGTGCTATATATCCCCTTAATTAACAAAACGAATGTCAACTCAACCCCTTCAATTCCCACTAAAATTATTATTATTATTATTGAAGTGCTGCAAATTCATACATACAGTACATAATTATCTTGTTCATTATTAGAAAGATATTTACTATGATGGAAATTGAGTGGTTTCTTGAGATTTGATTATGATTGTAAGAGGTAAAAAAAAAAAAAAAAAAAAAAAAAAAAAATTATCACCGTACAGAATTTTTTTTTTCAGTTTAAGAGCCCGTGAAGCTTATATTTCCAAACTGGACTTTATGACTTGACTTGGCAGATGTTGTTGACAAGACTTTTGCCGCTGACTGTACTAGGAAACGGTCGCTTATTACCATAGAGGGACGACCATCTTGGGCCTGAGGTGTACCACGAATTAATGTGTCTAACTGTACATCGTTGGTTCGGCTCTTCTGCTTCACATCATTTCCTGTTAGTCAGAAGAAAATTGGAGGTAAATGAGTCCTTCAAACATTGGCACGAAACACACACTTATATGGAAGGAGTTTGTTTGGTGGCATTGTCAGGAGGAATCAGAAGCCACCAAGTCTCATACACGATCACACGGTCCTTAAGGTAATGTAATCTTAACTTTTATTATCATTTTTTATTTGGAAATTTCTGAGCTATTGACCAACAAAAATATATATTAGTCTAAATTGTATTAAATTATTGATATGGTTATCATAGTAATGATTTGGTTATTAAAATATTGATGTGGTTATTACAGTAATGATTTGGTTGTTATAGTAATGGTTTGGTTGTTATAGGAATGGTTTGGTTATTAAAATATTGACGTGGTTATTATAGTAATGGTTTGGTTATTAAAATATTGATGTGGTTATTACAGTAATGATTGGGTTATTATGTTATTTACTTTGAGATTATAAATGGCCAATTAACTGCTTAACTCGTTAATTGAATCAGGTATTGTGATTGATTTTCAGGTGATGTGTGGGTGTTGGTACAGTGACAGCATACTGGAGTGTGGGTACAGTGACAACATACTGGAGTGTGGGTACAGTGACAGCATGCTGGAGTGTGGGTACAGTGACAACATACTGGAGTGTGGGCAGTGAAAACATCATAAGTATGGGTGTTGGCAGGACTGATGCTGCTTTAACCTGTAAGTATAATATTAGTTTGTCAAAATAATCCAAACATTATGAAATTGAAAAACTAAAATTGAATGATAATTTGATGGGGAAATAATTAATTGTACCAAATATTTAATAAAGTAATCTTAATATAGGAAATAATTAAGGGGATCTAAGAAATAATTTTTAATCTTAAATATAAAAAATATAGTAATGGAGTTGAAAATGAGATGGATGAAAAAAAGTGATTTAATTAAATACACTAAAATTTGTTTTGCAGTCTTGTTGAAAAATAAAGCTTGTTAATTAAAGTACCCTGTAATATAGTGAGAAAATTTGGAGGTAAATGAGTCCTTCAAATGTTGCCACGAAACGCACACACCTATATGGAAGGATATGGTTTGTTTCGTGGCATGGTCAGGAGGAATCGGAAGCCTCCAATTTTCATACACTCACAGGGCCTTTGAGTGAAATGTGTTGTGTGTTGTAACTTATAAAAGGGACATTGTGAAATGTAATAGAATAAATAGACTTGGTAACGGGGGAAGTTGTAAATGAAATAATGTGAAGAGAAGACGAGGCAATATTTTGTACAAGTTTTATTATCATTTAAGTATGGAATTGAAGAAAGGTTAATACTAATGATTTCATATTTTCTGTTGCAGGTGGTGATAAGGTGTTGTTCCAGCAGGTGGTATTAATGTTGCAGGTGGTGGTGATAAGGTGTTGTTGCAGCTCGTGGTGATGATAAGGTGGTGATGGTGTTGCAGCTCGTGGTGGTGATGGTGGTGTTATGGTTTGTTGCACCAGTACACACAGCCATTCGTACTGTTGGTTTGGTTGGTCCAGCATTGTGCGGACACATGTACTGGTGCGGGGCTACACTCTCCTTATACACTGTACACACACACACACACACACACCCACCCACCCATACTTACCTACCCTCCCTCCCTATCTAACCACCCTACCTTCTCCACACCTACCCATCTCCCTATGTTCTCCCTACCCTCCTTCCTACCCACCACTTCTCCCTACCCTTACCAACCAAGCAGTATGGGGTGTGAGCCTTTAAGTATGCAGGCTATGTATGTATCTGTGTGTGTGTGTATAGTGTTTGAATGATGTGAGCCCCCTCCTCTCTTGGTGATGGGGACCAGGAGGGGAAGTACACACACACACACACTCGCCAATTTCCCTGGGAGCCCGTGTTGCCCCCCGTTTTTTTGGGGGGGCCAGGGTTATCCCAAGGGGGGGCGGCGTGAGTGAGTGAGTGAATCTCCAGTGTTGCATTGAAGTAGCATATCGTTACTTTGATATGCCCGAATACGAATTTCACATTGATTTTTAGTTTTTTGTTTTATAAATTTTTTTGACAGGATTTGCCCTGGTTGTTCTCCGGAGCCTTTTCGAAGTATAAAATTAAGGGGGGGGGGGGGGGGGGATGTATTTTTGGTACAGTCGGCTTCAGGAATTCGTATACACCAGAGACATGAAAGGTTTGTTGTAACAAATAAAAAAAAAATTACTATATAATTTTCCTAACACCAAGATTTTCTAGTAATTTTCTATAGCTCATACATGAATCAGTCTTTAGAACAATGAATACAGTAAGTGCAGAATAAAGAACCCCTTTAACCCATGCCCTGTGTACGAATGGGAATATTAATGTGTATTAAATTAGAGTAAACAAAATATATTGTCTTGTGATTGGTGACGAAGTGGACTTAGTAGAGATGGGACCTTGGTGTGGGTTTACAGTTGGCCACAGAAATTCTCACACAGGTTACATAGAAAGAGAGGTCATTAATTTTTATTCTGGAAGCGCCACAGAAATTCACACACAGGTTATGTACATGGAAAGAGAGGTCATTAATTTTTATTGTGGAAGAGCTGCAATGAATGGTCTACCAAGTGACTCTGTAATTATAAAACCACAAACCTAATAATAATAATGTTGTATTACAGTTACATAGTCTTAACATTTTCTTTGTCTTAAAGCCTCTAAAACAAGAGTGTGTGTAAGAATTCTTGTGGAGTATTGTAATGGTCGGAGAGGAAACGCTTATCTTAAATTAGATAATGTAGGGTACTGTAGTTTTGGGTAATTATCAAGGGAAAAATATCTTTAAAATTGTAATAGAAGCATAAGATAAAAATGTGTTTTAAGTATATGATGTACAGTCATGAAGAGTATTAAGTATTCTGGTGAGCTTGTAATACCTAGACAGTAAATCAATGCACAATATCATCTCCATTGTTATTACTCAGTTGGTGAATGGAACTGTTAAAAAAAAAAAAAAAAAAAAAAAAAAAAAATCACAAGGGTGTAAAAGTCTACGGACTATGCTACCCACGTTTCATTTACTAGTTAGAGCCATATTAATTAAAGGGGTAGTATGTACAGTCGGCGGCAGAAGTCCTGTCACCTGCTTCACCGAGACATGCAGTGTTCATGGACTCGACAAATCCGCACGTTTTCTCCACCTAATAATCAAGAGTATATGAACATCGCGTGGCTCGGTGAAGCAAGTGACGACAGGACTTTTGCCGCCGACTGTAGTGTCTGTGATAAATCTGGAGCTACTGATTCATCCAAACTATTTCATGCAACAGGATACCATTATATTTTACCAATTTGGTTCTGTTTCCTGGCATACTTTAGAGAAATGAAGGCACTCCAATTATTCCCTTCACATTTCATAATCCCCCCCCCAAAAAAAAAAATATATATATAGACTAATAAAAATAGTAATAATAAAAGATGTATAAATACATAAACGATTTAATAAATAACTATTTAAGTTAATCTCCTCACCACCCCCCTTGGGCCCTCGCTTTGTATAAATTGATAAATGTAGCGTGTAACATTTTTATGGTGATGATTTTTTAGCACTCTCAGACCTGGGAATTGTCTACGTGGCTTGGCTTCACTAAATGGTGTTATGTATTTATGTTAAGGGATGAAAGAATTGTTTGGATAGATTGGAGTGCCTTTATTCCTCCAAAGTATGCCAGGAAACACACCCACATGAAGAACAATAATGGTATCTATCCTGTTGCCTGGAATAGTTTGGAGGAATAATTTGTTCCACTGTTACCACCCAAAACAATGTACTATTATAATCCCCCCTTTAGGAAAATTGTGACTATACATACACCCGGGCTCGTAAATTCTCGACCACGTACTTAGTGAGTAGGTGGAACATAGTAGATACATGATACAATCTTTCACCTACAATGACACCTTCCCCACACAGTGTTACCAGCTCATATAACATGGACATGGTATAATGTTTCGCCTACAATGACATTTTCCCCACTAGTTAAAAAAGTCCATCAAGATTTGTCGCAGTTCATATTTTGCGAACTGTACTTCGGTGGTGATGTGTGTAATATGGGACTAAAGATAGCAATGACAATAAATGTTTATTATGAAATAAAACATTATCATATTTACCATTATTTCAACATATTGTACTAAATGTTAATATGAAATATAATAATAATTATTATGTTATGTACAGGTGTGTGGTGGATGCTGAAGTATCGTGTCTAAAGGAAGGAGTGACAAGTACTTACTACAAGACAGGCAGGCAGCCTACTAGTAATATTGTCATCATCTCGTGGATAATACACACACACTCAGTAAGTACAATGTGTTGTGGGTAATATATATACCTCCCTAGTACTCTTTTTTAATGGCCCTGTGATCGTGTTTTACAATTAGAGGGTTCTGATTGCAGCACCCCATGGCACGAAACAAGCTCCTTCCATTTAGGTCATGTTTCGTGGTAATATTTTAAGGACTCAGAAAATGACAACACAAGGTCCCTTAAAGTTTTATTCAATATAACGTAACATGTAAAAGAAAAATGTATTGTATATAGATGATGAAAGTTTAAGCATTTGTGTTTAATAAAGAATAGTAAGGTAAATCACAAATATTAACGCTTAGAATAAATCCAAGTATAACGCAGGTACAGCCACAATCAAATAACCACCAACACTTTCCTTGCATCATACAAATAAACCAGTATCATATAAAAATATTATTCAATAACATTTTACGTAACTCAAATCCTCAATTATTATGAGGTGCTGCAAAATCATACATGTGTTGAGTTTGAGCAATATACACTACATTTGTGTGGGTAGAAAATAATTACCAGTATATGTACAAGTACAAACTGCAAGATATGTTTGCAAATACCAGCCCTAATATTGTGGATTATTTTCAGATGATGTGATGGGTGCAGCTGTTCGTCAATTATCCTGTCGTAACGTCAAGAAAAATATCCTTACATCGTCGTCATCTAGTGGGGCAGAAGAGAAGCTACGGTACCATCACCACGAACCTCCAGTGTATAATCTAGTGGTACAATAATAATTTTAAAGTGAATAACATATGCAAATGTATAAAACCAATTGTTATTGCAAAGTTGTATATTATAAAACATTAAGTTATAACTTAGAGTATATACACTTACCATACTTGAAGGAAGGAGAAAAAAAAAAAGGTGTGCAAAAATAAGTGTTGTGACCAACATAATATATGTAATTCAACAACTACAATATTAAACATTGCTTAATATTTTGTATCAATATTCCAATTTAATAGAATAATATGCTATATATATATAGAATAATATGCTATATATATATAGAATAATATGCTATATATATATATATATATAGAATAATATGCTATATATATATATATAGAATAATATGCTATATATATATATATAGAATAATATGCTATATATATATATAGAATAATATGCTATATATATATATATAGAATAATATGCTATATATATATATATATATAGAAAAATATGCTATATATATATATATATAGAAAAATATGCTATATATATATATATAGAAAAATATGCTATATATATATATATATAGAAAAATATGCTATATATATATATATATAGAAAAATATGCTATATATATATATATATAGAAAAATATGCTATATATATAGAAAAATATGCTATATATATATATATATAGAAAAATATGCTATATATATATATATATAGAAAAATATGCTATATATATATATAGAAAAATATGCTATATATATATATATATAGAAAAATATGCTATATATATATATATATAGAAAAATATGCTATATATATATATATATAGAAAAATATGCTATATATATATATATATATATAGCATATTTTTCTATATATATATATATATAGAAAAATATGCTATATATATATATATATATATAGCATATTTTTCTATATATATATATATATAGAAAAATATGCTATATATATATATAGAAAAATATGCTCTATATATATATATAGAAAAATATGCTCTATATATATATATATATATAGAAAAATATGCTATATATATATATAGAAAAATATGCTATATATATATATAGAAAAATATGCTATATATATAGAAAAATATGCTATATATATATATATAGAAAAATATGCTATATATATATAGAAAAATATGCTATATATATATATATATAGAAAAATATGCTATATATATATATAGAAAAATATGCTATATATATATATAGAAAAATATGCTATATATATATATATATAGAAAAATATGCTATATAGAAAAATATGCTATATATATATATAGAAAAATATGCTATATATATATATAGAAAAATATGCTATATATATATATAGAAAAATATGCTATATATATATATAGAAAAATATGCTATATATATATATATAGAAAAATATGCTATATATATATATATAGAAAAATATGCTATATATATATATATAGAAAAATATGCTATATATATATATATAGAAAAATATGCTATATATATATATATAGAAAAATATGCTATATATATATATATAGAAAAATATGCTATATATATATATATAGAAAAATATGCTATATATATATATATAGAAAAATATGCTATATATATATATATAGAAAAATATGCTATATATATATATAGAAAAATATGCTATATATATATATATAGAAAAATATGCTATATATATATATATATAGAAAAATATGCTATATATATATATATATAGAAAAATATGCTATATATATATATATATAGAAAAATATGCTATATATATATATATATAGAAAAATATGCTATATATATATATATAGAAAAATATGCTATATATATAGAAAAATATGCTATATATATATATAGAAAAATATGCTATATATATATATATATAGAAAAATATGCTATATATATATATATATAGAAAAATATGCTATATATATATATAGAAAAATATGCTATATATATATATAGAAAAATATGCTATATATATATATATATATATAGAAAAATATGCTATATATATATAGAAAAATATGCTATATATATATATATATAGAAAAATATGCTATATATATATATATATAGAAAAATATGCTATATATATATATATATAGAAAAATATGCTATATATATATATAGAAAAATATGCTATATATATATATAGAAAAATATGCTATATATATATATAGAAAAATATGCTATATATATATATATAGAAAAATATGCTATATATATATATATAGAAAAATATGCTATATATATATATAGAAAAATATGCTATATATATAGAAAAATATGCTATATATATATATATATATAGAAAATATGCTATATATATATATATATATAGAAAAATATGCTATATAATATATATATATATAGAAAAATATGCTATATATATATAGAAAAATATGCTATATATATAGAAAAATATGCTATATATATATATATATAGAAAAATATGCTATATATATATATATATATAGAAAAATATGCTATATATATATATAGAAAAATATGCTATATATATATATATATATAGAAAAATATGCTATATATATATATAGAAAAATATGCTATATATATATATAGAAAAATATGCTATATATATATATAGAATAATATGCTATATAGATATATAGAATACGTATGGTTGCAAACAAATATAATCCTCCTTATAGGTCTACCTGACATAAAACGAGTGTTACACCTTTCCTATGTTAATACATTTTATTCAAATAATTACGTTATCAACCATCTATATAATAATGATACCAAATTGTGTGACATGGTATGTGGATTATTACTTACCGCCACTGTCCATCTCCTGACTCCCTCTACTGTATACGTATCCTGTCATTTATCTCCACACTACAGGTAGCCCTTTGCTAGGGAAATCTTACAGCGTAGGTGTTCTCCGAGGCCATTAGTACCGTAAACAGTGCTTGCCACAACACACCTGAAAAACAAATTAATCTTTGTCAGGATTTATTCCCTACATAACATCATGTGAACGTGAAAACATTACACAGTAAAACTATTGACATGGTTATATGTGCATTATTCTTATTGACCAAGCTTGTACATACGTGAGTGAACACATGTAGGCCTATCTGGTAACGAACGACCCTTGCAAATACAACACACTATGAAATAATATTAAATATTAACATTATTCGCTTACTCCACAAACACATTAATTATTCTTTTCAACTCCATAGATATTATTTATGTTTCTCCATCTAGTTGGTTCGAATAGTTTGTAAGGATGGGTTGCTGCACATTCTTTACCACCTCCCCTTCCCCTTTAACTATCCAACATTTCAGCTGCAATACTTCGTGTGTATTTTTTCTTTCTATTTTATTAATTAACCCGAGCAGCCCCCACAACTTCCGCTCGTTATATATATCAAACTTACATTTTCATTTCTAAAAGCCTGAACTAATTACCCATACTGAACATACATACATTTACCAATTTAGTTATTTTTACGCTGACAGTTGTGTATCAATACATTATCATTCTATACATACAGTCGGCCTCACGAATTCGTATACACCAGTAACAACTACAACATTTTTGTACATTAATTTCCTAACATCAATCTTATCTGGCTAACTAATACTTGAATGAATCAGTCCCCAGAATATAGTTATATCTCGAACCCAATGCTCTGTGTACCAATTCCTGAGGCCGACTGTACATACAAACGCATTCACTCTGTTTACACACGATAATACAATGGCTAAACAAATATAGAACGAACAAAGACAGGCCCTACAAACATTAAGCTTCCCTCTGATGTAGTCTGTAAAGTGGAGATATACGAGTCCTTCAAATATTGCCACGAAACACATACACACACACACCTACCTATATAGAAGGAGCTTGTTTCGTGGCATAGTCAGGAGGAATCAGAAGCCTCCAAATGTCTTACACCATCACGAGGGGCCTTACGTTGGGTTACGACATGATATATGGCACCAGATGAGAAATGAATGTCTCCATAACTCTTTACTCACCAATAAAACTACGACACAACCACCACATATACAAGTGAGTGTGTGTCTGTTTCTTTGAGCACATATACACGTGACCTATTATTGTGTCTAATTTTTATTCTTTTACAAATCAAAGTACTATAGATTTATGCACGCTAAAAAAATAACTATGAAAACACACCGACAGAATATCAAAAATTCTTTCACATTCCATATACCTTACCTTCCATTATCAAAATTTGATTATTCTTGATACCATTAGAGAAGGATTGGTTGGCCCGACGAAGATTGATTGATATTTTATTTGACAATACCTGCTTTGACGGAAACTGAACGAAATCATCATACTGGAAAACGAACACAATTGTATTATGATGCAATTCAGGCCTGTGCGAACGAACCTCTTTAGGCTAAATTTGAATCCTCCTTACTGTGTCGCAAAACAGATCCCCTATTAGTAACATTGATATCATTTGTCTCGTGGCATAGTCTGGAGGAATCAGTAGCCTTCCTAATTACCCAAATGAGATTCTCGCATTAATTCCCACGTAATACACTTTTTGGTACATTGGAGTGTCTTGATTCCTCCAAAGTATGCCACGAAACAGGAGTACATATTAACAAAGGATAATGGTTGTCTGTTGAGTATAATAGTTTGGAGGATTTAGTTGCCTTCCAATAAACACAAATGAGTTTCTCTCCCTTTAAATGCAATAATGTGAGGTAATGTTCGCTGATAATTAGATTCCGGCTTTACCGTTTGTTCTCTGTCTCTCTCTCTTCCACCCACCCACCTCTCTCTCTTCCTTCCCCCCACCCACATCTCTCTCTCTCTCTCTCCTACACCCTCCCACCACCCCCACCCACATCTCTCCATCACCCCCACACCTTTCTCTCTCTCTTCCTTCCCCCCACCCACCTTCTCTCTCTCTTCCCCCACCCACCCACCTCTCTCTCTCTCTCTTACACACACCCACCTCTCTCTTCCTTCTCCTTCCCCCACCCACACACCTCTCTTCCTTCCCCCCCACCCACCTCTCTCTCTTCCTTCCATCCCCCCTCCCCCACCTCTCTCGCCCTTCCACCCACCCTCACATCTCTCTTCCTTACCCACACACTTCTCTTCCACCCCCTCACTTATCTCTCTCTCTTTTCCCCCCACCCACCTCTCTTCCTTCCTCACTGCCAGTAATTCTTTGTAACGCTCTCTCACATCTATCCACTGCATGTAACTTTTCCTCTCTTTCTCTGTAACGCCCCATCTCTCTCTGTTTAATACCCCTCTTTCTCACTGCCTGTAACTCTCTATATCTGTCTCTCTCTCCCTTCACCTTCCCACTTTCCTACTCTATCTCTCTTTCCTGCTCTATCTCTCTCTCCATTCCTCCTTCCCTCTTTCCTACTCTATCTTTCTCTCTCCATTCCTCCTTCCCAATCTCTCTCTCTCTCTCTCTCCCTTTCCTGTTTTATCTCTCCCCTACCCCTTTTCCTATTCTCTCTCCACCACCTCTTTCCTACTCTATCTCTCTCCTTTCCAATTTCTCTCCACCACCCCTTTCTTCTCTCTCTCCATTCCACCTTCCCAATCCCTCTCTCTCCCTACCCCTTTTCCTTCTCTCTCTCCCTTCCCCTTTTCCTACTCTCCCTTCCCTCTTTCCTACTCTATCTCTCTCTATTCCACTTCCCAATCTCCCTCTTTCCTTCTCTATCTCCATTCCTCCTACTCTCATTCTCTCTCCATTCCACCTTCCCAATCCCTCTCTCCCTACCCCTTTTCCTACTCTCCCTTCCTTCTTTCCTACTCTCATTCTCTCTCTCCCTTCCCTCCTTCCCAAAATCTCTCTCCCTACCCCTTTTCCTTCTCTCTCTCCCTTCCCTCCTTCCCACTATATCTCTCTCCATCCCAATCTCTCCCTACTCTCATTCTCTCTCTCCATTCCACCTTCCCAATCCCTCTCTCCCTCTCTCTCTCTGCACCAACCTTCTCCCTGTGCACCACAAGTGAGGGAAGGCCGAGCACCAAACACTATTACCGTGACAAAGTGGGACATAGAGTACAATTGCCACACATTACCAAAGGACACCAAACACACCCCTACCTCCCCGATCCTCTCCTCTCTTCTCCTACCCCCAACCCCCCTATATTCCCCTCCTCTCTTGTACCCCCACCCCTACCTCCCCTCTCCCCGATCCTCTCTTCTCTTCTCCTACCCCCAACCCAGGCAAACACACCAACACCCCTACCTCCCCTCTCCTCTCTTCTCTTCTCTTCTCCTACCCCCAACCCATGACACCAAACACACACCAACCCCCCCTACATTCCCTCCTCTCTTCTGCCCCCATCCCAGTCAAACACACCAACCACCCTACCTCCCCTCTCCTCTCTTCTGCCCCCAACCCAGGCAAGCAAGCACAGCACCCTCCTCTCTTCTGCCCCCAACCCAGGACACCACATCAACCCCCCTACATTCCCGATCCTCTCTTCTCTTCTGCTACCCCCAACCCAGGCAAACACACCCACCCCCTACATTCTCCTCCTCTCTTGTACCCCCTACCTTCCTCTTCTACCCCCCTACCTCCCCTCTTCTCCTACCCCCATCCCAGGCAAGCAAACACACCCCTTACCTCCCCGACTCTCTCCTACCCCCATCCCAGGCAAGCACAGCACCCTCCTCTCTTCTACCCCCATCCCAGGCAAGCACACCAACCTCCCCCCCCTACATTCCCCTCTCCTCTTCTACCCCCAACCCAGGAAAGAACACAAACCATCCCCACTTTCCCTCCTCAACCCAGGCAAACACCCCCCCCCCCCAACCCAGGCACGCAATCACCCCTCTACCCCCCAGCACAAGAGACAAATAACCCAGCCAACAAAAACACCCCCCCCAGGCCCAGTATGCTATAAGGAGACAACACCCCCCCCCCCTCCTCCTACCCCCAAACCTGAATGTATTGTACAGTCAGCCCCCCCCCCATGCTATAAGGAGACAACCCCCCCCCTTCTAATCCTCTACCCCCAAGCCTGAATCCATTGTACAGTCAGAGCCAATAATTCCTTTCATTCGCCTTGTTGAGATGATTTTATTTCATTTTTTTTTTTTTCCCCCTCCTTTCATTACTTAATTAAGGGAGTATAATTATAGCACATTGTTTTGGGTGGTAAATCTGGAGCAAATGATTCCTCCAAACTAGTCCAGGCAACAGGATACCATTATTTTTCTTCCTCTGGGTTTGTTTCCTGGCATACTTTGGAGGAATCAAGGCACTCCAATCTTTAAGGACCCTGTGTGTGATGTAGTCAGATAATTGGAGGTAAATGAGTCCTTCAAATATTGCCACGAAACACACACACACACACACACACCCCTATATGGAAGGAGGAATCAGAAGCCTCCAAACACACACACACACACACACACCAATATGGAAGGAGGTTGTTTGTTTCGTGGCATGGTCAGGAGGAATCAGAAGCCTCCAAACACACACACACACACACCTATATGGAAGGACCTTGTTTGTTTCGTGGCATGGTCAGGAGGAATCAGAAGCCTCCAAACACACACACACACACACACAAACACACACACACACCTATATGGAAGGAAGTTGTTTGTTTCGTGGCATGGTCAGGAGGAATCAGAAGCCTCCAAACACACACACACACACACACACCTACACACCTATATGGAAGGAGGTTGTTTGTTTCGTGGCATAGTTTGGAGGAATCAGAAGCCTTCAAATTCACCAACTAGGGAATCTCACCTTTAAGGATCGTGTGTAAAAAAAATTGGAGGCTTCTGATTTCTCCTGACCATGCCACGAAACAAACAAGGTCCTTCCATATAGGTGTGTGTGTGTGTGTGTGTGTGTTTGGAGGCTTCTGATTCCTCCTGACCATGCCATGAAACAAACAAGCTCCTTCCATATAGGTGTGTGTGTGTGTGTGTTTGGAGGCTTCTGATTCCTCCTGACCATACCACGAAACAAGATAGATAG
>JAWQEG010005264.1:0-5000 GCA_033782935.1 Petrolisthes cinctipes
GGTGGAGCGGAGTGAATCAACAACAAGGCCTCTCTGCTGACAATACCATCCCACCGCTCACCAGGACTGACGGATCGGTGGCCGTGCGCAACAAGGACAAGGCCGATCTGATAGCGGCACACTTCTCCTCCAAGATGACTGTGCCAGACCCTTCGTGCGCCCCTCCGATGATTCCACCCCTCACCGGGGCCACCCTGGAGGCCCTTACAGTCACAGTGGAGGAGGTGAGGTACCTGCTGCTGCAGACTGACCCCAACAAGACTCTAGGACCTGACAGCATCAGTCCTCACCTGCTGAAAAGATGTGCCACCCAGCTTGCCTCACCTCTGACGACCCTCTTCAACAACATCTTATCCTCATCCAAGTGGCCAACACAGTGGAAAGAGGCGAGAGTCGTGGCTGTACATAAGAAGAACTCCAAACAGAACCCAAAAAACTACCACCCAATATCCCTTCTCTCCACTATAGGGAAATCCTGGAGTCCCTTATCACCACCAAAATCACCACATTCCTCGAAGCTCACCATCTCCTCAGCTCCAAGCAATTTGGCTTCAGGCAGGGCCGATCAGCTGCTGACTTGCTTCTCCTGCAGTCTGCCTCATGGAACCATGCGCTGGACAGAGGGATGGGCACCTTTGTAGTGGCACTAGACATCGCTGGTGCCTTAGACAGGGTGAGGCACCAAGGCCTCACCGCCAAGCTGAGGAGCCTAGGTGTGAGTGGAGCGCTACTTCAACTCATCGAGGACTACCTACAGCATAGAGTCCTGCAAGTGGTGGTCAATGGACACACATCCAGCCAACAACCAATTAATGAAAGTGTGCCTCAGGGCAGTGTCCTTGGGCCTCTTTTATGGAATGTCTATTTCAATGACCTCTCCAGCTTATTCCAGAGGCCCAGGCGTATGCTGACGACTGCACCCTTGCCTTCTCCTGTGATAGAAACGACTGGCAGGGAACAATCCACCGCATCAACCAGGCACTGGAGAATATTATCGCATGGAGCAATCATTGGCAGGGCACCCTGGCACCGGACAAGACTCAAGTAATGCTCATCTCCCGCAGGCAAGACATCAACACCCTGCCTGCACCACAGATACAGCTGGAGGGCAGACTACTACCACTCCAAGACTCCCTATCCATCCTAGGAGTGGAATCGATTCTGGCTTGTCCTACACCAGCCATGCCAAGAAAGTAGCCAAGAACGCAGCATGGAAACTAAGCTGTGTACGGCGCATCTCCCATCTCCTGGACGCCAAAGGGGTTGAAGTGCTGTACAAGGCACAGGTGCGACTCCTCATGGAGTACTCCCCGCTCACCTGGTCCTCCTGCCCACCTTCATATTTGGCCACACTGGATCGCGTCCAGAGAAGAACACAGCGACTGGTGCAGAGCAGAGCACACCCACATGTGTTCAGCCAGCTCCAGCCCCTCCAGCAGCACAGGGATGTGGCAGGCCTGAGTGTTATGTACAAGACTCACCATCTCTGCATGCCACACCTGGCAGCACTCAGACTCCCATCCCCTCCGCCACCCAGCTACGCGTCCCGCTTGGCTCCCTACAGAGAGGAGCAGGTGCTGGTGCCCTTCTCCCGGACAGAACATCACCTGCGGTCCTTCCTGCCCCGTTACAGCCGTCTGTGGAATGAAATGGTCCGCCACACCGACCTCCACCACAGTGACTCCCTCCACAACTTTAAACGGGGAGTGAATACCTGGGTGAGCGCCAAACCCAGGTAATAAAAATAGATTGTTAATGACCTTTGTATTATGCTGTAAAATGCTTGTACCTCTCAGCTATAGATAGCTGTAGCCTCAACCCTACAGCTTTAGCTGATGTAACTCTGTAATGATAATGTTTAAATAAAAAAAAAAAAAAGGAGAGAGAGAGAGAGAGAGAGAGAGAGAGAGAGAGAGAGAGAGAGAGAGAGAGAGAGAGAAAGTGTGTTTGTGTGTGTGTGTGTGTTTGTGTGTTAAAAAAGAGAGAGAGAGAGAGAGAATGTGTGTGTGTGTGTGTGTGTGTGTGTTTAAGAAAGAACGAGAGAGAGAGTGTGTGTGTGTGTGTGTGTTTAAAAGAGAGAGAGAGAGAGAGAGAGAGAGAGAGAGAGAGAGAGAGAGTGTGTGTGTGTGAGTGTGTGTGTGTGTATGTGTGTTTAAAAGAGAGAGAGAGAGGGAGAGAGAGAGAGAGAGTGTGTGTGTGTGTGTGTGTGTGTTTAAGAGAGAGAGAGTGAGAGATAGAGAGTGTGTGTGTGTGTGTGTGTGTGTGTTTAAAAGAGAGAGAGAGAAAGAGAGTGTGTGTGTGTGTGTGTGTGTGTGTGTGTATGTGTATACACACGCTCGGCTCACACCCGAGAGGTCCTGGGTTCGAATCCCCGGTCGGGTGGAGACAATTTGGGATTGTTTCCTTAAATGTGTAACCCCTGTTCACCTAGCAGAGAATAGGTACGGGACGTAAGTCGAGGAGTTGTGACCTCGCTATTCCGGTGTGTGGAAAAAGGTTCCAGCCTTACCCAAAGATCGGTCACTACGAGCTCTGAGCTCATTCCGGGAGGGTAACAGTTGGTGAGCACGTGTCCAGGACGTGATCAAGACCAGGTGAAACAAACAAACACACACACACATATAAAGGTAATCATAATATCAACACACATACATACACACATTATTATTATTATTAATTTTTTATTATTATTACTTCTATTATTTTTGTATCAATTTTTTTAATGTAAGTCGAAATTGACAATTATTATTTTTATTAATATTTTTATGCAGGTCAAAATTGACACAATCAATATTTTTACCAATTTTTTTATGCTGGTCAAAATTGACTCGATTATTTTTATTATAAATTGTTTTATGTATTTCGAAATTGACACGATCAATATTTTTATCAATTTTTTTATGCAGGTCGAAATTGACACTATTAATATTTATATTTTTTTTTTATGCAAGTTGCAAATGACACTCAATATTGTTATCAATTATTTTATGCAGGTCGAAACTGACACTATTATTTTTTTTATGCAGGTAGAAATTGACATTATTAATATATTTATAATTTTTTTTGTGCAGGTCAAAATTGACACTCAATATTTTTATAAAAAATTTTAAGCAGGTCAAAATTGACACTAACAATATTTTCATCAATTTTTTTATGCAGGTCGAAATTTACTCGATTATTTCTATATTATATAATTCTTTATGCAGGTTAAAACTGAAATTACTAATATTTTTATAATTGTTTTTATGCAGGTCAAAATTGACACTATCAATATTTTTATCTAATTTTTGTATACAGGTTGAAATTGATGCTATTAATATTTTCATAATTTTTTTTATGCAGGTCGATAATGACTCGATTATTTTTATTAATTTTTAAATGCAGGTCGACATTGACACTATTAATATATTTATAACAAAAAATTCTGCGAGTCAAAATTGACACTATCCTTTTATCATCATTTTTTTTTTATGCAGGTCGAAATTGACACTATCAATATTTTCATCAATTTTTTTATGCAGGTCGAAATTGACACCACCATTCTAACCAATTTTTTTTCCACAGGTCGAAATTGACACTATTAATATTCTTATTTTTTTTTTATGCAGGTCGAAATTGACCACCATTCTAACCAATTTTTTTGCCACAGATCGAAATTGACATTATAATATTCTTATATTTTTTTTATGCAGGTCGAAATTGACACCACCATTCTAACCAAATTGTTTTCCACAGGTCGAAATTGACACTATTAATATTCTTATATATTTTTTTATGCAGGTCGAAATTGACACTATTATTATTATCATTCTAACCACTTTTTTTTCCACAGGTCAACTTCGACGGCTCAGAACCTGAAGTCCACAAGAACAAAGAACTCATGAAGAAGATTCCTGAAGGAGCTGAAGCCATTGCTGTACTCGTAGGTGCGGTAGATTTCCTGAAACATCTGACTATAGCTTTCGTCCGATTGGCTGAAGGCGTCAAGATGGAAACTTTGGTCGAGGTATGTGTGTGTGTGTGTTTTTTTTTCGTGTGCATTTTTGAGTGTATGAGTGATTGTTTTGCTTGTGTGTGTGCGCAATTTTATGCTCTATTTTTCTGTGCATGCAAAAATGCTTTAACTACTTTCTGTATGTGCGTAGAATCGAATCAAACTATTTTTTTTCAGGTGCCCATTCCAGTGCGGTTTAAATCCGTCTTTAATGACAAATTGTGTGTCTGTGTGTACGACCTTCCTATATACATTTGTGCGTGCAGAAGTTTATGCTCTATCTCTCTGTGTATACAAAAATACTTTAACTCCTTTCTGTATGTATGTATTTAACCTTTTTCTAAAAAAAAAATTAGGTGCCTATTCCGGTGCGATTCATGTTTGTGTTACTGGGACCTTTCCCGGTGAAATGTGTGTGTGTATGACCTTCCTGTATACATGGATTTGTAGAAAAATTTATTTTCTTTCTTCCTGTATATGTATGAATGTTTTCACTCCTGTCTGTATGTGCGTAAAATCGAATTCATACTATTTTTTGTTTTCAGGTGCCTATTATGGTGCGGTTTACGTCCGTTTTTAATGACAAATTGTGTGTCTGTGTGTGCGTGTGTACGATTTTTCTATATACATGTATGTCTGCAGAATTTTATGTTCTTTCAAACCGTATATGTATGAATGCTTTCACTCCTTTCTGTATGTGCATAAAATTGAATCAAACTTTTTTTTTCAGGTTCCTATTCCAGTGCGATTCATGTTTGTGTTACTGGGGCCTTACCACGGATAATTGTGTGTCTGTGTGTTTGTGTGTACGACCTTCCTATATACATGTGTGCATGCAAAATTTTATGCTCTATCTTTCTGTGTAAGCAAAAATACTTTCACTTGTGTCTGTATGTGCGTAAAATTGAATCAAACAATTTTTTTTATCAGGTTCCTATTCCAGTGCGATTCATGTTTGTGTTACTGTGACCTTTCCATAGGGAATTGTGTGCTTGTGTGTGTGTAA
>JAWQEG010005264.1:10000-47500 GCA_033782935.1 Petrolisthes cinctipes
TACACATAAACAGACACGAGATAGCACATACACACACAGAGATCCACACAAAAATGTACACACACAAATATATTCATACACACAGACAGACATGAAAAAAGTGAGATAGAATTAGAGATAGAGAGAGAAAAAGTGAGATAGGTAAAAATACATACATACACGCATATATACACACTCTCTCACACAGACACACACACACATACACATACATACTCTCTCTCTCTCTCTCTCTCTCTCTCTCTCTCTCTCTCTCTCTCTCTCTCTCTCTCTCTTTTTAATAATATTAAAACACACACATATAGACACACTCGTACACCATCATACACACACACTCTCACATATAGACACACACACTCTCTCGCTCTCTCTCTCTCTCTCTCTCTCTCTCTCTCTCTCTCTCTCTCATACAAACACACACACACATACACTCTCTCTCTCTACCTCTCTCTCTCTCACACTCTCTTTCTCTACCTCGTCTTTTACACACACACACTCTCTCTGCCTCTCTTTTTCACACACTCTCTCTGTACCTCTCTATTTCTACCTCTCTCTTTCACACACACTTTCTCTCTCTACCTCTCTCTTTCACACACACTTTCTCTCTCTACCTCTCTCTTTCACACACAAACTCTCTCTTTACCCCTCTCTTTCACACTCTCTCTCTCTGTAATAATATTAAAACACACATATATAGACACACTCTCTCACACACTCTTTCACACACCATCATACACTCTCTCACACACACACACACTGTCTCTCTCTCACACACTCTTTCACACACAATATCTATTTCACGCACTCAAATATTAAAAAAACTCACACACACTCTCTAACACACACACACACACACTATCTCTCTTTCACACACATATACTCTCTCTCACACACTGTATCTCTTTCACACACACACACACACACACACACATATAATTATACTCTCTCACACATATAGGTAGACATATATTCTCTCTTTCTCACTCACATACACTCTCTCTCTCTCTCTCTCTCTCTCTCTCTCTCTCAATAATACTAATAATAATACTAATAATATAATTTTCAATAAAAACTTAAAATATTATAATCATTAATAATTAATTAATCAATTATTTTTTATTATGTTAATTATAATTTATTTTATCATTAATATTAATTATTTATTTAAATTACATTATTTTTATTTTATTATTATTATTGTTATTTTTAGTTTGTTTTTGAAATTATTTTGGCGGCCATTCGTAAATAAATTTATTATTATTTTTATTATCATTATTATTATTATTATTATTATTATTATAATTATTATTATTATTATTATCATTAACTCTCTCACACACATCTACTATTCTCTCTCTTTCTCTCTCTCTCCTACTATCCCCCCCCCCTCTCTCTCTCTCTGTCTCTCTATCTCACTTTAAAATACACACTCTCACACACTCCCACCCTCTCTCTCTCTCTCTCTCTCTCTCTCTCTCTCTCTCTCTCTCTCTCTCTCTCTCAAACACACACACACACACCCCGGTCGGGTGGAGACAATTTGGGATTGTTTCCTTAAATGTGTAACCCCTGTTCACCTAACAGAGAATATGTACGGGACGTAAGTCGAGGAGTTGTGACCTCGCTATTCCGGTGTGTGGAAAAAGGTTCCAGCCTTACCCAAAGATCGGTCACTACGAGCTCTGAGCTCATTCCGGGAGGGTAACAGTTGGTGAGCACGTGTCCAGGACGTGATCAAGACCAGGTGAAACAAACACGTCGTTTATTAAGTCGAGTTTGGAAATAGCCCGTGTGTAAATCGAAAGGGGTAAAAATATTCTCAGATATTTCCAGGAATGTTTTTTGGGTTTGGACATCAATATCTCCTGATTCCTAGATCCTGGAATGAAAAAGGAAAAATGGTTAGATAGCCGGTAAAATTCTCTATCTACACACATAATCAGACATGAAAAAAATTTGACAGAATTAGAGATAGAAAGAGAAAAAGTGAGAAAGGTGATTATTTTTTTTACTCATTTTTGGATTTTTTATATTTTGGACATTAATATCTCCTTATTTATAGACACTGGAATAAAATGAAAAAATAGCCCGTAAAATTCTCTATCTAAACACATAAACAGATGTGAAAAAAGTTAGATAGAATTAGAGATAGAGAGAAAAAAATGAAAAAGGGGAATATTTTTTGACTAATTTTTGGAAAGTATTTTGGTTTTGGACATCAATATCTTCTTTTTTCTGGATATTGAAATAAAAAGAGAAATATGGTTAAATAGCCCGTATAATTCTCTATCTACACACACAAACAGACACGAGAGAGCACATATACACACAGAGATGTACACACACAAATATTTTTCTTTTACTTTTTTTTATAATATTTTTTTGGTTTGGACATCAATATCTCCTTATTTATGGACTTTGGAATAAAAATGGAAAAATAGTTAAATAGCGCATACAATTCTCTATGTACACACATAAACAGATGTGAAAAAAGTTAGATAAAATTAGAGATAGCAAGGTGATAAATAGGGTGGACTTCAAGCACGAGGGATTTGATTGATATTAGGTGGCGCAACAGCGAGGTCAAATAGCACCAGGAAAAGGTGATAGAGAGGTGTGACAGCAAGCAAGAAGGAAATAGGAAGATAGGAGGGACAGTTGAAGAAATGTAAGCTAGTGGCTGGGGCCGAAGGGGCGCCAAAACCCTTAAAGTATTGCCCACATCATTACAGGCAATACTCCCCTACGGGGTAAGCACGAGTGATAAAAGGAATACAGGGATAGCTGTCTAATATCCAAAGGATAATATATATTCAGTTGTCTATCCCACTATGATGGTGAACAAAAGATAGTGCCTTTATTTAAAGGACATAATGTAACAGATATTCTAATTATATTTGTTTATTATTACTTTTCAACTAATCACCTTCATTTTTCTTACCCTCTTCCCCCTCACCCTCGCCTCAAATCATCACATTTCTTCTCTTCTATATCCACTTACGTTAATGCCGTATGCACTTCTTTAAACCAGGGTTCTTCAAATTATGGGTCCCGAATTCCTCCAAACTGCGTCGCAGGTTAACAAAAATAAATACATGAATAAAATAGAATAATAATATTCGTGACAATAAAATAAATATGAAGTTCATACATGAATCCACCTAACATATTTTTATAATCGAATATTCATATATATAATTATAAATAAAACAAAATCATTGCACAAATATTAGCCTTCTTGAATGAGTGTGTGAGAGAGAGAGGGAGGGTAGGTGAGGCAGTGTTTATAATTCTGGTTAGAATGCCTTTTAATCATAAATATTATGTTTCAGAGTCTGGCCTTGTATTTTCTTAGGTTGATAATTCTGATCATTTGTAAAATATCTTTCTGTATGGGTCGCGAGAATGATGTCATAGTAAAAACTGGGTCACGACTGAAAATTTTTGAAGAACCCTGCTTTAAACTGTTGGTGATTTGATACCGTTCACAGTGTATGCTTCATTCATTCCTCCTGACACACGGCTTCTCTACCTGATCATTCGTTACCCTCCTCTATAGCTCTGCCCACATTTCTCTCCTCCTCTCCCACTAACATCTCCTCTCCCTCCACCTGCAACTGTTACCAGATCCGACCAGGCCCAAACCAAGTCGCTGATGGATGGGGTGTGGACCATTGATCTGTCCGGAGCTGTACAGTGCCGGACTAATGTTCTGTCCCGCAGCCAGCCACACTGCACCAACCTTCTGAATTACTTCAGGCTCGGACAACGAAACACCAGATTGATTTTCGGATTCGGATCAAGAGACGGCGCACGGTGATGAAGGAATGGTGGAATCGCTACAAAAGAGATTAGGTGAAGTGATTGACGCTGAGGGAGGCTGGACCATACATTAACGGAATCTTAATATTGTCATGATTATTATATTGTTAATTACCTGATGTTGTCATTTAACTTTATTGTTATTATAATTCAATAAAGAGTAGGAGTTTCTATTTCAAATATGTATTAAGGTGTAAAGCTTATGATTTATATTTAGTCATATGTAATGAATGAGGGAATAATTCTATGGGAATAATTCTAGGTGGTAATAAATAATGTATAGTTCCAACCCTTTTTTGTTGTCACTAATTTGAAACTAAAATTCCAGGCTGGTTTTTCAAATAATATCACAATGTATAGAAGGTAGAAAATGTATAACATCATTAAGCCAAAGAAGAAAACCGAAAATTAGCTTTATGCATGCATCCGTTAGGCTCAATGTCCGGTGTCTTTGCATTAACTCGTTTTCCTCAAAAGATACTTCACAATTCAAGTAATCAAACCATCTTGGAGTTCACTGGCATCCCTGTGTTTAACCATTCCTTCATCACCGTGGGCCGTCTCTTGATCTGAATCCAAAAATCAATCTGGTGTTTCGTTGTCCGAGCCTGAAGTGGTTCAGAAGGTGGGTGCACTGTGGCTGGCTGTGGGACAGAACATTAGTCCGGCACTGTACATATATACATGCATGCATACATGCATACACACTCTCTCACACACTGTATCTCTCTTTCACACTCTCTCACACACTATCATACACTCTCTCATATACACACACATTCTCTCTCTCTCTCTCTCTCTCTCTCTCTCTCACACATATAGGCAGACATATATTCTCTCTTTTACACACACATACTCTCTCTTTCACACACTCAAAAGCTCTCAAATTTCACACATACACACACACACACACTATCTCTTTCACACACTCAAAAGCTCTCAAATTTCACACATACACACACACTCTCTTTCTCTATCTATTTCTCTCTCACACACACTCTCTCTCTACCTCTTTCTTTCACAATCTCTCTCACACACTGTATCTCTTTCACACACACATATATACTCTCTCACACATATAGGCAGGCAGATATTATCTCTTTCACACAATCAAAAGCTCTCAAATTTCACACATACACACACTATCTCTTGTAGTACTTGTAGTATCTGGTGTTGTACCATCTGCATCTCTTTCATGTGTTGCACTAAAAAAGGTATTACTTCATTTTGCTGTTATTCTGCATCGTGACTAATGGCATGATACGCCTCTGTAGTCTGCCAGCTGAGCTCTTGGTTGACGTTTCTGGCATTGTGTAAGTTGTGTACTTGGTTGAGTTAGAGGTTCATTATATTGTACTGATGGACGAACCTCACCTGTGGCCAGTTCTCGGGTACTCAGCTGATTAGTATTGGATCTATGAGTGCCCTTCAAATGCAATCGTTTACAATCCTCTTTCAGGCATTCTCTCATCTTTTCTGATCCGTAACATATCGGTGGGTGAAGAAACTTGCATTTTTTCCCATCCTTGCACCCTCTCACCGAGTCAAGACCGTTGATCTTGTACTTATAGCACAGTTTCGGGTGAGCGTATGGACAGTCTCGACCCTTAAGATCAAACTTACATTTATTATGCTTTAAAAGTAACATATCTTGTTTCTCTGATGGTCGAGGATCCGTTCTTCTATAGTTCCACTGATATTTGCATATGTCCTTTGTGGTACGGTATTTGTTCTCACATCATCATCTGCCGAATTTTCCCTCTCCTGATTTTAGTCCAGGCTTAAGTCAGGAATATTATCTGTGGCCTCTTTTTCTTTCTCCATTTCGGAAAGAACTCCCAAACAAAGCTGGTAAGCTTGCTATCCAAATTGGTTCATAACACAGGTTTTGCATGAATACTGGCTCCTGGTGTTGAGGAAATTGACAATGGCATATACAGAAAGTCCTGAGCAGGAAAACTGTACGTACTTTTTGCACTTGCTGCATTTCAGACATTCCTGAGCACTTTGTCCAATACATATCTGGCAATGAGTTTCAATTCCAATTGGTGGAGTGTTTATTTCTGGTGCTTGCCCCTGCTCAGTGACGTCACTCTGGTGTGTCGGTTTGTTTACACCTGAATCAGCTGTTTCTGCCGCGTCGTCTGACATTTCTTTCGGCCGGCTCGAATTGTGGTAATCCACTAGTGAGTATTTCTTACTTATTGCACCACCACTACACTCACTAGTTTTCAGTTCTACTGAGCTATACTGAGCCCGAATTACGGCAACGGGATACGGTTCCCGTACACAGTTCACTGGTCTCAGGAGCTGGAGCAGACACATCCACACACCAAGACAGTTGGAACACACACACACACACGTCAAATAACTCGTACACACAGACACACACACACACACACACGCACGTCAAAAAACTCGTAAATATACACACACACACGTCAAAGAACTCGTAAAAACACACACAAACACACACACACGTCAGAGAACTCGTAAATGCACACACAGACACGTCAAAGAACTCGCAAATACACACACACACACACACACGTCAAAGAACTCGTAAATACACACACACACACGTCAAAGAACTCGAACACACACACACACACACACATACACGAGCATTATCTTTCTCTATCTCTCACACACACACGAACGAATGTCAAGGACCCAGGTTCGAATCCACGAGAAAACGTCTGGGATTTTTCAGAGGTGAACTGGGTCCAGCTGTTCGTCAATTATCCTGGCTACACCGACACTTTAAGAAAATACCCCCTACATCTCTTTCACACACTCTCTCTCTCTCTCTCTTTACCTCTCTCTTTCACACACACACACTCTCTATCTACCTCTCACTTTCACACACACACACTCTCTCTCTAACTCTCTTTTTCACACACTCTCACTCTCTACCTGCCTCTCTTTCACACATACTATCTCTCTCTACCTACCTCTGTCTTTCACACTCTCACACACTCTTTCTTTACCTCTGTCTTTCACACACACTCTCTCTCTGCCTCTCTCTTTCACACACACACTCTCTCTCTACCTCTCTCTTGCACATGCTGTGAATGACGGTGTAGCTGCTCTCCCCTGTATAGTGACGTGTATAAATAAGGTGTTGTCATCTAGTGTGTGTGTGTGTGTGTGTGTGTGTGTGTGTGTCGTCTTGTCTCCTGTATAGTGACGTGTATAAATAAGGTGTGGGTCATCTAGTGTGTGTGTGTGTGAGTGTGTGAGTGTGTAACTCCTCTTGTCTCCCGTATAGTGACGTGTATAAATAAGGTGTGGGTCATCTAATAATAATAATAATAATAATCGGTTTATTGAGCAGAATGCAACCCTGAGGCTGAAAATATACATACATAATATATGACATAATGAATGAATGGATGAATAGGATGAGATGTGTAATATATATACAAAGATGATACATATACAGACTGGATGATTACTTATTTATTATATTTATGATGGTGGGAATGGGACTATTTTTGTATCTGTCTGTTCTTGTTTTAATTGGTTTTATTTTATTGTAGTGACGGGCTGCCCTAGATGGATGGGGTAGGGTGGGGGGCAGGAGTGGACGGAGTCTGGGGTGTAGCAGCAACTTGTCACCAAAAGTCTGGAGGTCAAGTTGTATTTCTCTGTTAGTGAGGGTAGATTAAGGGAGATTAACGCCTGGTCATATGTAGTGTAGGTGACCCCCAGTATAATTTTACATGCTCTCTTCTGTACCCTCTCCAGCCGGCGTTGTTGAGTGATGTTGAGTGATGATGACCAGGCTGGAGATGCGTATGTAAGCTTGGTAGGATGAAGGTAGTATATATGTCCCTCAGTTGTTGGTGTAGTGCACCCAAGCACTTCATTGTTTTGAGCATGTAAAGTCTGTAGGTGGTTGCCTTGATGATGGTGGTGGTGTGCTGCTTCCAATCCAGTTTATTGTCAATGGTGACTCCCAGCAGTTTAGTAGACTCACCCAGCTGTAGTGAGTGAGAACCAATAGTGACATTAGGTGGTGGTACTGGAGTGGTGGATGTACTGATGTGCATTACTACATTCTTGGTTTGGTTGATGGTTACGCTATTTTCTCTGGTCCAGGATTGCAGGTGGTTAAGGATATGCAGTAGATGACTGTAGTCAGGAGAGTCATTGTTGATAGTGACTCCTACTGTAGAGTCATCCACATACTTCCAGCGGTGTGGTGTGTCAGTGAGGGCGTCGTTAATTAACAGCAGGAAACAGAGGGGCCCCATTTTGGTACCCTGGGGAACACCACAGGTCAGATTTTGAAAGGTGGAGGTGTGATTTTGATACCGTGTGACCTGCCGTCTCTCACACAGAAAGTCACACAGCCATGTCACAAGATAGCCAGAGAGACCTAATTTGAGTCCTTTTTTTATCACTGTGGTGTGATCCACAAGATCAAAGGCTTTCCGAAAGTCTATGAAGGTTAAAGCAAGGGATGTTTTGCGCTTGTCTAGGTTCAGATAGATGAAGTCTAGCCAACTGACAAGGCAATGAGTGGTAGAGGTAGATTTCATGTTGCCAAACTGTTGCAAGTCAGTGTGGTTACTGATGGTATCATATGCCCAGTTGAATATAAAGTCTTCACAGATGAGACTCGGAACGGGAGTAATAGCAATTGGCCTAAGATCATTTAGTGTGGGAGGGTTTGGCAACTTAGGGATGGGTGTTATAAAAGAGGTTTTCCACTCGGCTGGGCATTTGCCTTGTCTGAGGGAGGCATTAATTATTGAAGTGATGGGTACTGCAAGTTCAAGGGTAAACTCTTTGTAAATTTTGATGGGTAAGTCAATTGGAGTTGTGGATTTCTTTGGTTTGAGACTTAGCAATTTTTTGGCAACTTGAAATATTTCAATAGTAGGAGGAGGAGAGGAGGAGGGAAGGTAAGCTGGTAGGAGAGAGAGGTTGAGAGGAGGAAGGCTTTGACAAGTGGTGGCAAAGTGGGTGTTAATCTGCTCTGCTGCTTCCTCGTTTGACACACCAGTGAGGAAATGAAGGGATTTTGAAGTCTTTCCCAGGCCACAGAGGGTTTTTATCTTGGTGTACCACTGGCTGGTGTTGTTATGGAGGAGATGGTGCACCTTGGTGGGGTAATATGACTTCTTTACCTCACAAATTTCTCGGATGATCTGGTTCCTCAGTTGTTTGTACTGGTGGTTGTTTGTGTAAAATGCCTGGTTACGAAGATCTAGGAGGCGTTTTATTCTTGGGGTGATCCATGGAAGGTCAGAGGGGTGTTTCTTGGATGTATTTGATGGAAAGAAATTATGGTAGGCCTCCATGACTGAAGAGTGATAATTTTCCCACTTGGTGTTGACATCTTCAGGTGTAGTGACCTCGTTCCATGGATATGTAGTCACCCACTGACCAAATTGTCTTAATGCTGAGTCAGTAAGTGGTCTATAGGTGGTAATGATGCATACAGGTGGTAGGGAGGTGGTGGGGGTTGGAGACCACAGTATAGATGAGTGTGGTGGACTGCGTCCTATGGGAGGGAGTGGCTGTGGTGGAAGGTACAGGTCGGCCATATCAGTCAATATCAAGTCCAGGGTATTTTGGTCGTGAGTGGGGAAATCCACTACTTGACGTAGGCTGAGATGGTCGAGTATATCTCCCACACTCAGTTCATTGAAATCCCCACAAATGATTAATTTGCTGGAGGGTAATCTGATTTTCAGGGTGTCAGCAGTGGTGACGATGTGGTCAATGAGTAGTGGGCCGGTGGGGGAGCGTGGTGGATGGTAGGCCAGGCTGAGGATGACAGATGTGGTATGGCGAGGATGGCATGGAGGTGTGATTTTGACCCACAAAGCCTCTATCTCCCTGGGGATTTCCACACCTAGGCTGGATGGGGACAGGTTCTCACGGGTGAACATGACCAAACCACCACCTCTACGGCCTGTCCTCAGCTGGTGAAACAATTGATAATTTTCAATGACACATGTTTCAGGGACCACTTGCCATGCTTCTGTAATTGCCACTATGTCTGGGTTCACTGATTTCACTGTAGTTGTCATTTCGTCTAGTTTATTGTTTAGGGATGTCACATTGGAGAGAAGCACTGATGGAAGGTTATACCATAGCAGTGGGATTTCAAAGTGTTTGTATGGTTTCTTTGGCTTTGGTTTGGGTGCTCTTCTTTTTTGTATAATCACAGGTATTCGTTTTGTAGGTGCCGGCCGCCCCTACGGCTTCTGTTACGAAATACCTTGCACTGTTTGAGTCTGTTGATAGCGTCCGGTGGAGGGTGACCAGTACGTGGCCGGAGTCTATGTAGTTGGTGTGTGGTGTATTGATATATTCCTGTACTGTCACTTGCGGTGCTGCATAAAGAGTCACTCTATTCTTTTCTTATGTATCACAAATGACTGGTGAAGACTGGTGAGTATGAGATATGAGGATACTGGTCAACAGCTGACCTTGGCTGCTGCGGGAGCGCCTGTCACACGTCTTGACACGACCGAGGTCAGAGTGTGTGTGTGTGTGTGTGTCCTCTTGTCTCCTGTATAGTGATGTGTATAAATAAGGTGTGGGTCATCTAGTGGGACAGAATAGAAGCTATGGTACCAACATCACCACCACCAAGCATCACTGTCTCATCTAGTGTGTGTGTGTAACTCCTCTTGTCTCCTGTATAGGGACGTGTATAAATAAGGTGTGGGTCATCTAGTGGGACAAGTAGGTACATAGATTAGTTTACTAGCTAGGATGTTAAATTAAGAAATATTATATTTGTATGAAAGTACAAAATAGAAAAATTATTATATAAGTTTAGTTTTAAGTTCAAATGTAATAATAATAATAATAATAATAATAATAATAATAATAACAAATGCATAAAATAATATGCAAAAAGTTAAAATTATAATAATAATAAATAAATAAAATAAAAAAATAAATAAAAAATAAAATAAAAGGCCTTAATGACCAACACCAAGGTCGATAGGCCAGAAAAAAAAATAAAAAATAGTGGGACAGAAGAGAAGAAGCTACGGTACCAACATCTCCACCACGAAGCTCCACTGTCTCATCTAGTGTGTGTGTGTGTGTAACTCCTCTTGTCTCCTGCATAGTGACGTGTATAAATAAAACAAATTGTGTTACCCTTTTAATTAATTTGAAGTTCATATTCTCTTCCTTTCCCTTCACTATCCCTCCCTTCTTCACCTGTCTCTGCTTTAGCCTATCATCTGATATACACTCACGAGCACTAATTTCTGCTCAGGGTTTGGTCCTTCCTTCCACCCACTACCCTGGACAGAGGAAAGAGGGGGATCGGAGCTGGGGGAGAGAGTCTACCCCGCCTTCACCCCTCCCAACTTCCCCCACATTCATCCTCTAGTTGTCAGTTAGTGATTAGCCATAAATTTCCCCTGTGTAAATGATGGCTCTTCTAAAACAGTATCGTAGTACACACTGTGAATGGCCAAGACGATCTCATGTCAGTCTCGCTTTATTTACCTTTGTAATATAGTCGTAAAGTCCCAGTCAAAAGGCAAGACAAGTAAAAAAAGCACACACACACACACACACACACTCTCTCTCTCTCTCTCTCTCTCTCTCTCTCTCTCTCTCTCTCTCTCTCTCTCTCTCTCAAGGTCAAGTAGAAGTGCAAGAAGGAAATTAATCCACCGGATTCATATCACTCTGGAAACCATCGATGAAATTAACTCTACGACAAGATATGCGGAAAGATATTTAAAAGATATTTAAGATATTTAAAAGATATTTAAAACCAACAGTGACTTTTGGTAGAGCACAAAATAATGTAAACACCATGATTGTGTAAATAAATATTATATATAATGTTACGCGTGCCTGAATAATTATTAATTTGTTAGTATTGCTATCCATTTTTGACAGTGACTGTGAGAGTGGCTGTGAGTGTGGTAGTACAAGCTCGCACCCGGATCTGTTGTGTGCGACGCTATCTTATCTAATGTGTGCGAAGCTAGCTTATCTAATTATTCCATTTTCTTTAAGTATTCTTGTCATAAGGTTGTGAGTGTCATGACCAGCTAGATTATCTGGGTTTGTACGCCTTCTCTCCCCTCTCTCGCAGCTGCATATGTGATAAACTCTCCGATTTCATCCCTATTGACTCCCAATAGTTTCTTGGGAGGGAACGTAGGAGTGATGTGTGCTTAAGTCAGTGTTAAAGTAACAGTTCAGAGATGCGCTTGCTTCTCTTTGTGAAGGTAACAGTATACCCTTTGTTTAGCCAATAGAATATAAGGCGAGGGGTTAAGGCTGTAGAGCTCAGTTACCAGTGGGACAGGGACAACTCAGTTTGGGTTTTGTAAGTGAGTGAGTGTGGTGAGATTCGGATGGAGACTCGCAACGTTTGATAAGTATAAATTATGTTTACTTCTATATTCTTCTCACAGTAACATAGATTCACTCTTATATTATTACTATTATTACTATTATTATATTATTACATGTGTGTTGTGATGCATTGATGTGTATTTATTATATGTGCCAGTGAAGTTCTAACTTACTATTATTATTGATAGATTAATTCTGTGCTTACGTGTGCCTAGAGCCTTGTGTTATTGAAGTGATGGCACAGTGGTAGTGAGTTATTGAGTGATTATTGCAAGTGCATTATATATTCTGGGAACTCTGTCTCACGTTCTGTCATAGTTGGGAATCCTGATTTCATTTACTAATTCTTTCAGTGTTTATTGTTTGTCTTTGTGTTTGTTCTTATTGTTAATATATATTATAGAAAATCAGAGTAGTTTCTCTATCATCTTTTATTCATTGTATCCGAACCTGGTTATATGTATGGAAGGTCTCTTTGGGTTGTGTTAGCATTCTTTCATATAGGCTGGGTTTGTACTTTTACTTATAATTCATAACTTTAATAGTCAGATACCTGCCACCCAGTGCTATTTTATTCTGTTGATAGCTAACTTTGGGGTAAGTCTAGTCTAGTGACTATTACTGTACCGTATCTCTACCCTAAGTCCGTAACATATAAATTGGCGACCTCGCCAAGATTTCCAATTTTTGCTGAACTGAGACTGGTGTTCTATCATTGCATTACTGTTGTATTTTTTCTTGTATTGCATTTTTCCATTTTTGTGTACTTTGCCTAATAGTTAGTGAGCAATGGAGACTCAGGGTGTGGCTAGTGAAAAGTGTGCTCCACTTCATATCACTTCTGAGCAGGATGCTGCAGAGTTTATTGATTCAAGTCCTAATCCCGAGAGAGTAAGAGCACTGAGGAGAGAGGAATTATTACTTGTTGCACAGAAGTTGGAACTTGCCTTTGAAAGTTCCAACGCATTTCCACTAGCTAACCTGATTTGCCACCATCTATGCTGCACTGAATTGTATGATTTTGCTGAGAGGAAGGATAATGCTTCTGTCGTAAGTGACTGGTCTGTACATTCTGATTTGCTTGAATCCACTGTGGTTCAGAATAAACAATTTGGGAATGACCAAGCTGCGCATGACCATGAGTTCCGTATGCTACAATTGGAGTCTGAGAGAGAGGAAAGGAGAGCTCAGTTGGAGTTTGAGAGAGAGCAAAGGAGGTTAGAGTCTGAGAGAGAACAAAGGAAGTTAGAGTTTGAGCAAAGGAAACTGGAATTGGAGTTGGAGAAATATAAAGTGGACCATGAGCCACGACGACAGGTTGCGTCGGGTGTGTCATCAGAACAGCACAGGTTGGTTCCTAAGTTTGATGAGGACCATGTTGCTGAATTTTTCCAGAGGTTTGAGAAGGTAGCAGAGGGTAGTGGGTGGCCGAAGGAATGATGGTCAACGCTGGCCCAGTCAGTATTTTGTGGTAAAGCTTTAAGAGCATTTGATGCTCTCAGTTTTCAGGAATCTTTAAATTATGAAACCTTAAAGTCTGCTGTACTGAGGACGTATGAATTAAGACCAGAAGCTTACAGACAGAGGTACCGTAATAGTAAGAAACGTCCTAATGAGACATGGATTGAATTTATGAAATATCAGAGTGACCTATTTCAAGCATGGATAAGAAGTGAGGAAGTAGAAGAAAACTATTGTAGGTTGGAGGAGGTGGTTAAGTTGGAGCAATTTCTGAGCCAGATGGAGCCAGATTTGCAGATGTTTATAAGTGATAAGAGAGTAAAGACAGCTGAGGAAGCTGCAGTTTATGCTGATAATTACGTTTTAGTCAGGAAACAATTTAAAGCCAGAGACAAAGGGCAAAATAGACCCCCTCCAACCACCAATAAAAAAATTTAAGTTAGCGATGTCTCCCCGAATTCTGAAAACACTCATTTCACCAGCCCCAGTCCCCCAGGTATCTCACATGCACAAACACCTACACGCACTCCACACAAACCTTGGACACGAACTTTCACATGTACTTATTGCCACAAAACAGGGCATACTGTAGACAGATGTTGGAGAAAGGCAGGAGTTGTTAGGCCAACTAATTTTGTTTCTTGTGACAGAGCTATTGTCACAGTTTCTAAGCCCCGAAAGGATAGTAGGGATAACTCTGTTTTACCCACTTCTAAAGATAGAGTTCTTTCAGAAGGAGGGAAAGGTGCAGTGGATTCTGTTCCCATGTCTGACGTTACAGGAGCTGTTGTCCAGTCGGTAGCTACGGATACTACGGCTGGGGACTGTTATGCTCCGTATCAGTCTGATGGGTTGGTCAAGTGGGGGGAATCCCAGCATCCTGTTAAGATACTCCGAGACACTGGTTCTACAATTACTCCGTGGGTAAGACCGAAACATGTTGAGGTGAATTCCAAGAATTTTGTTTTGCTCAGGGGAGTTGGATGCTCCCTGATGGTTCCTTTGGTGGGGTGTTGGGTGAGTTGTGATTTATTCAACAGGACGGCACAGGTTGGAGTGGTGGAGTCATTGCCCGAGCCTGATGTGGATCTAATACTTGGGAATGATTTGGTTAGGGGTGAGGAAGTGAGTGCCCCAGTAATGATCATGGATCCTGTACCTGCCGAAGTTGTGGAGGAAGAGGACCAGATGAACTTCCCTGTATGTGCCGTGACCCGATTGATGTCAAGGGTGGAGGAGAGCCAGCGTGTGGAAGCAGCCGAGGCAGTTTTAACTCCTTCCGACCCACCAGTGGAGGACGTCGACGGCGATGGAGAATCACCGGACGACCTTTCTTTAACTAATCTTTTTTCAGATACCTCTAGTGAGCAGTTGTCTTTAGAGTGTGTTGATGATGATAAATTTAAGAATTTGCAAGGTAGTGACCCAGGTATCCAAGAGTTAAGGAGCCTGGCAGTTGAAAATGTGGGGGAAGAGAAGGGATCATGTTTATATGAGAAGGATGGAGTTTTGTACAGGAGGTGGAGACCTCCTCATACTAGTGTGGATGAGGGATTGAGGGATGTACACCAGTTAGTTGTGCCGAGTATGTGCCGGCAGGAACTAATTAGGCTAGCTCATGATATTCCCTTTGCTGCCCACTTAGGAGTGAGGAAGACACTTGAACGACTTAGGGCAGAATTTTACTGGCCTGCCATGAGGGCTGATGTGTACCAGCATGTGAGAAGTTGTCATACATGTCAGGTTGTGGGACGGCCTAACCAGAAACCATCTAAGTCTCCCCTAATTCCCATCCCTGCTATTGGGCCGCCGTTCTCAAAGTTAATCATAGACATAGTGGGTCCACTTCCTACCACTTCTACTGGATTTCAGTACCTTCTTACCATATTAGACCCTTGTACTAGGTACCCTGAGGCAATTCCCCTCAGAACTATGAATGCTAAGGCTGTTGTGAAAGCATTGTTGGGATTTTGTACGAAGTTTGGGTTACCTAATGAGATACAGTCTGATAGGGGTTCTAACTTTTTGTCTAACTTGTTCCAGCAGACTTTGGAAGAGTTAGGAGTTAAACATGTCAGAAGCAGTGCTTACCATCCAGAGTCACAGGGTGCCTTGGAAAGATACCACCAGACTCTGAAGAATATGATGAGGAAATACTGCTTGGAACACACCAAGGATTGGGACAAGGGTGTTCCTTTCCTACTGTTTGCAACGAGGGAAGTACCACAGGAGAGCCTGATTTCTCTCCGAATGAGCTTATCTTCGCACACCATGTCAGAGGTCCTTTGAGCATCGTCAAGGAGGCATGGAGTAGTGACGTTGACACCAGCAAGAACCTTCTACAATACGTCATGGAGTTCAAGACCCGTCTGAGTAACACTAGAGAAGAGGCAAAGAAGAATCTTGAGGAAGCCCAAGGGAAGATGAGACAGTGGTATGATCGGAAGGCCCGATGGAGGGAGTTCCAAGTTGGTGATGAAGTGTTGGTGCTACTGCCACTTCAAGGTCAACCCCTGGCTGCCAAGTTTCAAGGTCCGTATGTGGTAGAGAAGAGGCTGGGTGAGACTGACTACCTTGTGAAGACGCCCGACCGGCGGAGGTCTCATCAGTTGTGCCATGTGAATATGTTGAAGCTGTACTACCGCCCTTTGAAGACTCCAGTGACGACAAAGCATGTTGTGGCTGTGGCTGTGGAAGAAGAAGATGATGACGTGGCAGAGGTAACCTGTGAATTTCCAGAATGTAATTGGGTGGACAACGAGGAAGCAGAGACGACTTTACGGGACAAGGTGTCACATTTACCTCCAGAGCAAGTGGAGCAGTTGTGGAAGTTGATGTCGACCTACGGCAAGGTGTTCGCCAGTGTTCCTGGTAGGACTGATTGGACTCAACATGACGTGGACGTGGGCGAGGCTACGCCAGTTAAGCTGTCGCCCTACTGAGTCAGACCACGCCATATTGAAGTGCTGCGGAAGGAGCTGAAGTACATGTTGGACCACAACTTGATAACACCGTGTGCAAGTGCTTGGAGTTCCCCTGTGACATTGCAGCCTAAGCCTGATGGTTCTGCTAGGTTTTGCATCGACTACAGGAGAGTGAACACCTTGACGAAGACTGACACGTACCCGTTGCCATGCCTAGAGGACTGCATTGACCATGTGGGATCCTCTCGTTTTATTACCAAGATCGACCTGAAGCAGGGATTTTGGCAAGTACCTCTGACAGACCGAGCAAAGCAGATCTCGTGCTTTGTGGCTGATGGGCAAACATACCAGTGTAATGTGATGCCGTACGGTATGAAGAATGCACCAGCCACCTTCCAACAGCTCATGAATGATGTGACTGGCGATATCAAGAATTGCGTTGTGTACATTGACGACGTCGTGGTCTACACTGACACCTGGGACCACCACCTCCAAGTGCTGCAGCAGTTACTGTCTCGCCTACAGGATGCCAACTTAGTCATCAACGTCAAGAAGTGCGACTTTGTGTGTGCCCGTGTGCAGTACCTAGGGTACGTGGTAGGACATGGTCTGGTCTGCCCGCCTAGCTCGAAGGTGGAGGCCATACAAGGTTTCAAGAGGCCTCAGAACAGACGGGAACTCAGACGCTTCTTGGGATGTATTGGGTACTACAGGTGATTCTTGAAAAATTTCGCGACTGTAGTGGCACCCTTGACTGAGCTGCTTAGAAAAGAGGTCAAGTATGAATGGACAAACGACTGTGAGGAAAGTTTTAAAAGTGCTAAGGACATACTCGTCCACTATCCCGTGATGACCTCACCCAAGTTTGACAAACCATTCATACTAGCAGTGGACGCTAGCAATGTGGGAGCAGGAGCTGTGTTGATGCAGGAGGACGAGAAGGGGGTGGAGCATCCTGTTTCGTATTTCAGTAAAAAGTTCTCTACCAGTCAGAAGAACTACTCAGTTATAGAAAAGGAACTCCTAGCCCTGATCCTCGCCCTGCAACACTTTGCTGTGTATGTACCTGCATTTGGACCAATTCTTAGGGTGTACACTGACCACCACTCTTTGAGGTACTTGAACAGTTTGGGGGCCAAGAACCAAAGGCTTACCCGTTGGAGTTTGTTCCTCCAACAGTATCACCTAGACGTACATCATATAAGAGGTGTTGATAATGTGATAGCCGATTGTCTATCTAGAAGTTAAATGTTTTGATTTTGATTTTTGCATGTTGTACATAACTTTTGTAAACATAAGAACGAATTTTCCAGGGGAAAACTCTTTCTTTGGTGGGGGCGTGTTACGCGTGCCTGAATAATTATTAATTTGTTAGTATTGCTATCCATTTTTGACAGTGACTGTGAGAGTGGCTGTGAGTGTGGTAGTACAAGGTCGCACCCGGATCTGTTGTGTGCGACGCTATCTTATCTAATGTGTGCGAAGCTAGCTTATCTAATTATTCCATGCTCTTTAAGTATTCTTGTCATAAGGTTGTGAGTGTCATGGCCAGCTAGATTGTACCAGTTCTGAAGGCTTGAACTCTGGGCAGAACCTGGTAACTTACTTGTGTGTAATTCTTGGAGTGGTAGTTGTAGTAGTTGTTGTTGTTGTTGTCTTAGGTAACGTGGAAGACGGGGTGCTTTCTTAGGTTTGCTAAGGTGATTGACTTCACAAGTTTCTTAAGGCTTAATTTATTAATATGTGTACTTATCTATACAGGGTATTATCGTGATGTGCCTTGCCTTATATGGTATTATGTCTCTCTCTATGGAGACAGTTTATAGCCCTTAGGGAGTCAGTGTGTTATCCTGAATCCTAGTGTACCTCCTCTGCTTATATACATTTCAAACTCAATAGTTTACAGAATGGCTAGAGTGTGACTGTGTTGCCTGTGAATGGTCAGTTTGATTCTGTACCTACTTCTCTCTTCTCGTGTGAAAGGGAAAGTGGGCCAGGCCTTTCCTATCTCTCTCTCTCTCTCTCTCTCTCTCTCTCTCTCTCTCTTTTACTCTCTTTCCTTTACTCTCTTTCCTACCTCTCCTTCGAAGGGGAGGTAGGAAGGGTTAATAATGTTTTTGTATGACCTGACTGCACCTGCGTGTGTGTGTGTGTGTCCAACCGACCAGATGGCCTGTTTCTGATTTGTAAACAGATTGTGAGGTAGTGACCCTTTTTCTAAATGGTTTTATGGTGTGTATGTATGTGGAATCTGAATCTGTCTGTCAGGTCCCGAAAGGCGAGTCACTGCACGTGTTTGTGTGTGTGTATAGAATGGTGTGTGTGGAGAGAGAAGGAAGGAAGGACAGCTGTGCTGGAGTGTCTAATATCTGTTTGGCTATTAATGACTTTGCCATCTGATCTGTTGTTCCTTCTAGTCTTTGCTTTTGTCCGTACATCGCTCGAACCACGCTACCCTCGCCTGGCCTCCAGGCGTTTTGCTTTATGCTTTATTTAATAGAAGGCCAGTTCACAATGTTGGTAGGGTACATAATACTAAGACATTAACAATGAATACATGTATAGTAACATAAAAATAGACATTAAGACATTGGCACACCATATGCTTAAAATTAACATTACCGGTAATACATGAATATAAATACATGAACATGAATATATTGTTACATAAAATTTCATCTTAAAATTAATGTGTTTAGCTAGGTGCATGTTATTGTGTGTATATAAGCTAACCTATGCTAAAGATTCACACATTAATGAGGGGGGAGCCGTGTTGCTATGTTGTGTCTGTGAAATGACAGTCGTGTTCTTTTCAACACAAGATAATTCAGTATACTTCGATAGTTCTTTTTTTTTTTTTACAATACAAAAATAGTATTTTAGACTGTCTTATACAATACATAAATTTTATAGTACATGCCAGAAAAATAAGACATGGGATAATAAACATTGGTACCAAGTTTTATTTTGATCACTATATGGAGGAATCAAATGATATAATAAGGATGATTGAATCCTATTCTCATCGAGTAACATAATAGTTTCATTTTGTCTGATACAACTGATAATGAATTAGTAGATGTTAAACAATTCAACTTTAAATGAAATATGTTGAAAAGGTGGAAGAGATTGTGCTATGTTTTCTAGCAAATTATGTTTACTAGGCAAGGTAACGATTCCCTTGGATCGTATTGCCTATGAGTCTGCTTCTTTATAGTAGCCTTGAACCATACCATGTGTAGGGTGATTAGGGCAAATTAATGTTAATTGTGTTTTAGCAGGTAAGTATAGATAGTGGAAATTAAAATTGATGATGAAAAAGAGTTTGAATAGTAATAGATATGAATGTACATGCATATAGTGCTTGATTAGTAGTACTTATGATTCTAAGCGAGTGGAGATTTTTCATCCTTTGGAGACTTGAATGCAGCTCAAATGCAAAGAAATATGCAAGACAAACATATATGAAGATATGCAACATGGCACTTGAAGTGTTGTGTGTCACTGATGACATCATCACTAAGTATAATACTTATTGGATGAAAATTGAATATTAAATGATTACTTCCATTTTCATAGGGATTGTTGAAGTGCGTAGCTTGTGAATAACCTTTTATGGGAATAATAATGAGTATATGATCTTGTATTAAAATACTACGCATGACTGGATAATAATATTTCATGAAAGAAATAAGGAAGCTGAGATTTCATCATTGATTGTACCATTGCATCTCGTAGCTACTGGAGTGGTAATAATATTGTGAGTTGATCTTATCTTACCCGCAGTAAATATTCTCTTAATAAGTGGTTGTAATTCCTTTGAAGTTCCTCACCTGCTATCATTTTTCCGCAAACTCACAGAAATAAATAGAAGCCTAAAAATATGATGTGATTATTTCATATATGTAGTTCATTTCATTCGTTGCTCCTATAAACTATCTAAATCGTATTTAATTTCTGTGCAATGATTTACACTCTAATACAGTATATACCTGTTACTCTATCTTACCTTGATTTGCAAAGGCTTGTCCTGCAACCTTTTATGTATGGGAATATGCTTGTATACCACTATACCTCTAAGCATTACCAAATAGTGCTCATGAAATTTCACTTAAAAATTATCTAAATCACGCTCTGGGCTGTGATGATGGCTCTAAGCCAGTAACATTTTTTGTATAATAAGCGAGCAATATTACCTGAGTCACTGAATTCATTCCTAGGGCGCCCAATAGTGAAAGGACACTATAGAATATAATGCATTTAAATTGGTAAATTCATTCGTGTGATACCTGTCAAACAAAACTAGTGTATCATTCAGTATCTTATCTGTACCCACTGCTCAATGGCAGAAAATTTATGTAATAATTCAAATATATCCTGTAGAAATAGTGATCATATCGTTCATCACTAATATTTTATTTATTTTCCTTTTCTTTTCAACTGTTTGATAAAATTGTAAACGAGAGCTCTCGGATTGTAATACGTCATCTTTATCTGTGTTATGCACTTCGTCGGAGCCTGTAGCCGCCGCGAGTATAGACATGAAAACCGTTATATAGGTTGATTTGGGCCACATTTGTAAGAAGAAATATTATTTTTCATTGGAAACCGATCGGAGGTTTTGTTTGTAAGTGTTTATTTTATTATCATCAATAGTAGGGATAATATTACGAGGAAGAGGACATTGTTGCTGTTGCAGAGATATGATTGGTTTTATTTTGGATGTTAGGTTTTTGCGCGCATTTTACCAATTTCTTTATTCTGTTTACATAAACAACATCATCCGCCTGGTAAAATTATTCATTATTATAAGGTTATACCTACAAAAGACATGACTGTGTGAAGTTCGATCGGGTACCCATTATGTCGGCGATTACGCATTTTTTTTTTTTCTAGCAAGCCTATAATTTGTTTTGTTATGTCGGCGATCACGCATTTTCCTTGCAAGCTGATAAATTGCTTTGTTATGTCGGCGATCACGCATTTTTCTTGCAAGCCGATAAATTGCTTTGGTCATCATGATGAAATTGTTGAAATGCAACTCACTGTCGTTCAGCATAGTTGTCCATGTTTTAGCATGGCTTCTTCGTGGCAATTGTTATATCATATGAAAGACGTATCCATACGCCATATAGTATTTCATGTGGAGTTTTTCCTTTTATTTCCGTGTTTTGTAGTGTTTATTGACCGTCATATCGATGCAGTCTTCCCATGTGGAGGGATTTTCATTGTTTCTGTGCCACGAAGTACTTCTAGTAGTGTTACGGTTTTGCCGTTTTGTTAACCCATTAGATGGTGGGAAATATGGTAATACAAACGTTTGCTTAATGTAGTAGAAATCAGCTATCTTTTATAATATCGGGACATGTATATGGGCATATGAATTTGGTTTTTAACTATATGTGCACTTACTTTTGCAGTTTTTATCGTAGTGGTGCCGCCACTAAATATCTAGAAAATGGTTAACCATAGGTAAAAACTTATCTGTGTCCTGATTCTAAATTGGTAAGGAAAGTAGATCTATTCCTACTATGTCCCATGATTCGTCCAGGATTAGGGATTCCTGTCATGGAACAGAGGTCCAAATGTATGGCCTTGATTTGCATTGTATGTTTCGCACTGAGCGATATATGTGTTTCATCATCTACCCTTAGTTTATGCTAATAGTATATTATATGGAGAGTGGTTAGTTACCTACCTCTCCCAGGATGTCCTTCTGCATTATGATATAAGGGTAATTAATACTGAGGGAATTATTATTTGTTGTATCACTATTTGATTGGTTTGTACGTCACGTTTCCTTAGTTTTCTGTAAATAATATCATCATGAAGAGAAAAGTTATTTAAGTGACTGGGTAATTGTGGTCCATTATTTTCATCCTCAGTTTTTAATGAATATCTTATTACATTTATCATAGAGTCCATTTGCTAATGTTTATGAACCGCATTAAGGTCAATGTCCATGGGTGTCCTCGGAACTAAAAGGACAAGATGATTGTTTAAGGGATCTGCTACTTTATTTAATCGTCCTGGGAGGTAGTTAATATCAATATGCGGGAGAAATTCCTGAATTGTTAGATATTATCTGGCTAATTGTCCCGTTAGGGTTTGAGGATATAGTAAGCCAAGGATCGTTCGATAATTCGCGAAAACTTGTAAAGGATAGCCTTATACGATGTTTCTAAAAGTACGAAGTGCCCATAAGATTGCTTAAGTGTCCTGTTTTGTTACAGAGTAACGAGTTCCCTGCGCATTTAATATTCTCTAAGCATAAGCACATACCTAATATAGATCCATAGTTATCTCTTACATAAGTACAGCGCCTAAGCCTACTGAAGAAGCATCTGTAAACTTGATAAAAGGCGTGAATATTCGGGAACGCAAAAATTGGAGCTGACATTACTTAACCTTTAATAATTCAAAGCTCAGCTATTTCTCTGGCATCCATACAAAATCTGTATCTTTCTTGAGGGGATTATTTAGGGGTTTAACTACTTGGGAAAAATTCTTTACAAGGATTCTATATAAGAACATAAACCAAAGAATTATTTTACGTTAGTAACATTTATTTGGAATAGGGAATACTTTCATTGCTCGTATTTTATCAGATTGTGTATGGAGCACAGTGGCGGTTAATGTATAACCTAAAATTATAATTTTCTGGTAAGAAAATGACACATAGGCATTTAAATTTTGAGGCCTACCTAATGTAATCTCTGGATATGCTTCTTTATTGTTACTTAATATGAATGTACGTCTTTAGAAAAAATAATCAAATCGTTTAGATTAGCGATGACTACGTTATTAATAAAACCAATACGAAAATTGACCATATGCTGAAATGTGGATGGAGCATTACATAACCCAAATGGTCTACGAATGTATTCATAATAACCATGGGAAGTATTAAATGTCGTAATGGGTTGACTTTTATCATCTAATGCTGCTTGCCAGTTTCCACTGACCAAGTTTTAAGGTGGAGAATATCATATGTTTTATTTCAACAATGTAAGACAAAACATCTTAAAGGAGGGAGGGGATATTAATTTTTAATTGTAGCATTAGTTATTTATCTGTAATCAATTACTGGCCTAAATTCACCATTTTTTTTTTTTTTTTTTTTTAACCAAAAACATTGGGCTGTTAAAAGGGAAGTTAGAATTCTTAATAATGCCTTCATCCCTCATTTCATTTATAATTTCCTTTTCATTCTGCCTACTATGAGGTACGGTAGTCTATATGCTCGAGTAAATGGGTTGAGGGGATGTTAGTGTAATGGTATGTTTCATAATGTTGGTTCATCCTAAGGATTCACCAGGTAGGGCAATCGCATTCAATATGTGGCTAGTATGGTGATGAGATTATCACGATAAAGTGGAAATTCGCGTCCACTGACAAAATTTCTAAGTTGCTCCCCTATGTGACTATCACTTTATATCCCTCGGTAAGAACCGATACAATATTTGCTTGTGGTATTGGTCTAACTTCCATCTGTACCGATCACATAGATATGTTCCTTTCTTTACATGCATATTGGTAGATGATTTATTAATATCAGTGATATTTTCACTGTTTACATTGGGTAAAGTAAATTAATCCCTGATTATATATTATTTTACTAGTTCTATTGAGAATAGAACGGTAGTATGTGGCTGTACCCGAGATGGAAGCTTTACCTTAATATAGTATAGGAGTTAATATAGTATTATATGCAGCAATGGCCTTTATGATAATGGAGTTATTTCCCTTATTTTCAATACGTATAGGGGTAACCTAACATGGACTTATACATTGGCCTGGACAATCCTGTATTGGAATACATTAATTCCCAAAATGTATTATTTTATTTTTAGGGTTAATTAATATGGTTTGTTTGATAAGGTATGATAAACCTAGTTTATAATTTTGTATTATATAAAATGCAATATGTATATGGTTAGTTCCCTTGTCTAACCGTACAGGAAGGGTTAATTTCCCTAATACCTGTAATTTATTGCCTGTCATGGTTGACAATGCTATGTCACCTGTTCAATCTTGGTTTATAAATGCCGCTGGGGACCTAAGTTGATCAATTTGTTAAAGGAATTATCTGATAACAAAGAAACTGCGGCGCCTGTGTCTATCATTAAGTGGGTGTTACTATGTGATACTAGGACAGGGAATTATAGTATATTATCGGTAAATGCGACGACAGGGCCTACAGTTTTATTTTCGGGACGTTTTAATATTGTGGCGGTCTCGTTTCATACATCATATTTCGATTGTGCAGGTCCCATTTCATTCTGTTAAGGATCATGCATTCATCTAAGGAATGCGACTTTGATTCATGTAATTGACTGTATTTATTATTACTTCTCCCTTGATCATTTCCTTTAGTATTATGTAAGTAATAACAATCACTGGTAATATTATTATTTCCGTTACAGTGTTTGCAACGTTTTCCCTGTGATTCCCTTTGAGTAGGTGTGGCATCAAAATTAAAATTCTTCGTCCCCATGGATTGAGTAATCTGTAATTCACGATGTATGATACGAGATTCCTTCGAATTTAAAGTTAGAGACCCTGATAATGCAAGTGCTTTTGCTGGTTCACTTGTAGTTATGTTTTCTGCCTTTGTTATAAACATTCTCTGAACCCATGATAATGAATTATGAATTTTATCATCCCCAAAAACATCAATAAGTGACTGTCTGAATGTAGCATATGACGTTAAATTCTCTGGATCCGAAAAAGCACTTGTAGTTAACATATAGCTGGCTGAACTATCTGGTCCAATATGTTCTCTCACGAATCTGATCTTATGTAAGTCCTGCTCTATATTAGTTTGGTTAAACACATCCTCCAAATGACGCAAGAAGAGATGAATCCCATATCTTGGATTATCTCCCGTATAATACTTTAAATACTTGTGGGTGGGTGTACAGTACTGTAGAGGAGGGTAACACCACAGCTTCCCCACTTGAAGCAACATAAGCCAGAACACCTTCTGACAATAACAAACACAAGAGGGCCAACCTCCTTACCTCCAATTTCTCACTGTCATCTCTAAACTCAAGAGAGAAAGGGAGAGAGAGAGAGAGAGGGAGAGAAAGTAGAAAGAGAGAGAGAGAAGAATTGGGTGGAGCTTAGACAAGAACTCCACCCCTTTTCAAGACGATAATAATAATAATAATACCTGAATAGACTTGGCATCTTCCAATAGAGAATGTATATAAGCAGTGAAGTTGAACTAATATGTAGGATTTCCTAAACTGACTCCCAGGGCTATAACCTGTCTCCATAAGAGAGAGACACAGGCATATCAGACAAGGCATCAAATATAACTCCCTGTATAGAGATAAGTATGTATAAATAAATTAAGCCTAAAGAAACTTGTGAAGTCACTTACCTAAGAACACCATGACGCTGAGCTTGCTACCTAATACCACAACAACCACAACAACAACAACTACTACGACTACACTCCAGACTAAGGTACTGTATCAGATCCTGAACGAGTTAAAGCCTTAGAGGACTGGTACATGGGTAAGCTTGTCATTGTATGCATAGAAGAGGTAGTGGGGTTAGAAGAAGTTGTATGAAGAGCAGAGACAGTAGGAGATTGTGGAGGAGTAGCCATTGTTGGAGAAAATACAGGTTAATATAGTATACCAGATTAAGTTGTTAATGGGGGTAAGGTAGAAGCAGAAAATGTACTCGAATGTGTTGGCACCACAAACGAGGCTTAAGGAGGCAGGGAAATCTAGCTTGGAGACTAATGAATCATTATCAGGGATATTCGAAGTTAGTTATGATACCTCTGGAGTAATGGGGGAGAATATCTTTACCTTTGTTGTAATTTGGCACTTCTTTTCTTTCTTTCTGGGCTGTAATTGAGGAACCTAATCTATTCTAACATGTTCGTGGACAAGTGAAAAATAATGTAATGTAACATGTAATGTGTACCTACTTTTAGTTGACTTTAGTTGCAACGACGATGACGACGAGTTGAAGTCTAGTTGGGGTGGTGTCTGACGAGGCGACGATGTGGTGAAGAGGCGACGTCGGTGGAGAGGCGAAGCGATTATTAGTTAGCTCGCACACTAACACACTAACAGTCGTTATTGGAGTGAAGATGATGAACGTTGACTTGCCTTTACGAGAGCATTTACGTAACGAGGCGTCAGCGTGGAGGTGATGGAGGTCGTGGCGTTGTCCTGACGAGAGCATTTACGCAGGGACGCCGATATGGTAGTGATGAAGTGATGATTGTTTGTTGTGAAGTAGATGAGGACCCCTTGTAGGTCAGTTGCAATTATATCGAAGCAGGTGCTTCTTGTAGGTGAAGAATTTGTGGTTTATCTCCCTCGTTAGAGGTCGTAAGATTATACCCACAGAAGAAATTACTTGAGAGGATTTACAAGTAAATTCCTTCAACTTGTCCTTGAACAATGTTAGTCACTGTACTCCCGTGAAGTCTATACCTTGCAATTTGCCTTATTGCAAAAACACCGCTGCCATCAAATGTACCAGTTCTGAAGGCTTGAACTCTGGGCAGAACCTGGTAACTTACTTGTGTGTAATTCTTGGAGTGGTAGTTGTAGTAGTTGTTGTTGTTGTTGTCTTAGGTAACGTGGAAGACGGGGTGCTTTCTTAGGTTTGCTAAGGTGATTGACTTCACAAGTTTCTTAAGGCTTAATTTATTAATATGTGTACTTATCTATACAGGGTATTATCGTGATGTGCCTTGCCTTATATGGTATTATGTCTCTCTCTATGGAGATAGTTTATAGCCCTTAGGGAGTCAGTGTGTTATCCTGAATCCTAGTGTACCTCCTCTGCTTATATACATTTCAAACTCAATAGTTTACAGAATGGCTAGAGTGTGACTGTGTTGCCTGTGAATGGTCAGTTTGATTCTGTACCTACTTCTCTCTTCTCGTGTGAAAGGGAAAGTGGGCCAGGCCTTTCCTATCTCTCTCTCTCTCTCTCTCTCTCTCTCTCTCTCTCTCTCTCTCTCTCTTCCTACCTCTCCTTCGAAGGGTAGGTAGGAAGGGTTAATAATGTCTTTGTATGACCTGACTGCACCTGTGTGTGTGTGTGTGTGTCCAACCGACCAGATGGCCTGTTTCTGATTTGTAAACAGATTGTGAGGTAGTGACCCTTTTTCTAAATGGTTTTATGGCGTGTATGTATGTGGAATCAGAATCTGTCTGTCAGGTCCCGAAAGGCGAGTCACTGCACGTGTTTGTGTGTGTGTATAGAATGGTGTGTGTGGAGAGAGAAGGAAGGAAGGACAGCTGTGCTGGAGTGTCTAATATCTGTCTGGCTATTAATGACTTTGCCATCTGATCTGTTGTTCCTTCTAGTCTTTGCTTTTGTCCGTACAAGATTATCTGGATTTGTACGCCTTCTCTCCCCTCGCTCGCAGCTGCATATGTGATAAACTCTCCGATTTCATCCCTATTGACTCCCAATAGTTTCTTGGGTGGGAACGTAAGAGTGATGTGTGCTTAAGTCAGTGTTAAAGTAACAGTTCGGAGATACTCTTGCTTGTCTTTGTGAAGCTAACAGTATACCCTTTGTTTAGCCAATAGAATATAAGGTGAGGGGTTAAGGCTGTAGAGCTCAGTTACCAGTGGGACAGGGACAACTCAGTTTGGGTTTTGTAAGTGAGTGAGTGTGGTGAGATTCGGATGGAGACTCGCAACGTTTGATAAGTATAAATTGTGTTTACTTCTATATTCTTCTCACAGTAACATAGGGTCACTCTCATATTATTACTATTATTTTATTATTACATGTGTGTTGTGATGCATTGATGTGTATTTATTATATGTGCCAGTGAAGTGCTAACTTACTATTATTATTGATAGATTAATTCTGTGCTTACGTGTGCCTAGAGCCTTGTGTTATTGAAGTGATGGCACAGTGGTAGTGAGTTATTGAGTGATTATTGCAAGTGCATTATATATTCTGGGAACTCTGTCTCACGTTCTGTCATAGTTGGGAATCCTGATTTCATTTACTAATTCTTTCAGTGTTTATTGTTTGTCTTTGTGTTTGTTCTTATTGTTAATATATATTATAGAAAATCAAAGTAGTTTCTCTATCATCTTTTATTCATTGTATCCGAACCTGGTTATATGTATGGACGGTCTCTTTGGGTTGTGTTAGCATTCTTTCATATAGGCTGGGTTTGTACTTTTACTTATAATTCATAATTTTAATAGTCAGATACCTGCCACCCAGTGCTATTTTATTCTGTTGATAGCTAACTTTGGGGTAAGTCTAGTCTAGTGACTATTACTGTACCGTATCTCTACCCTCCGTTCGTAACAATATAAATATTTTTATTGGCAAAACAAAAAGTCTCGTACAATAAAAGTTAAATTATTCATATGGCCTATTATGTAATAATGGAATACACATTGATTGATTTATTGATATGAGGCGCCGCAACAGCGAGATCACATAGCGCCAGAAAAATGGTGATAAAGAGGTGTGACAGGAAACAGGAAGGAAATAGAAAAAAAGAGAGGAAAACTTGAACAGTTGAAAGCTAGTGGCTGGGGCCGAAGGGACGCCATAGCCCATAAAGTATTGCCCACATCACTACAGGCAATACCTCCCTACGGGAATGGAATGTATAAAATACACAATTAAAATACAATTGAATTGAACAAAAATTAATCATTATTTTGTCCAACCTCCCGCTGCATCTATCACAGACTGCAGTCGCGTAATGGGAGAGAATCTACCAGACATGAGCAGATGTCGGGACGTCGACGAATTCCTTCCCACACTTCTTCAGCTTTTCTCACTATGGACGCTTTTGCTTTTTCCTCCGCTTCCCATTCCTGCACCATAATTGCCCATAAGTTTTCTGTTACATTTCAGTCGCATTCCTTTGTGGGCCACTCTATCAGTCTTATTTTAGGACAAGTCGCAATCCAGTCGTTCACCAACCTCGATGTATGGACTGGCGAATGGTCCTGCACCAGGCAAATAGGATCAGGTTCAGGAATACAATAAGCTCGAACGGCAGGAAGAAACACTGACTTTTGGTAGAACACAAAATAACGTAAACATCATTCTCGGTAGCTAACAATTCTATCATCAGGCCTTTCATAAACTAAAATAAAATTACAAAATAAATAAATAAATATACAATCTTTTTATTATACAGCGAGTTATAAGTCAATAATAGGCACAGCATTCTTACCCGTTATATGGTCCGTGTGCAACAGTTGCACCCCTCTGATATGATGCTTCCAGCAAAGCTTCACCTTCATGTTATATGAACCCCGAAGCATAAGGAAAAGAACTTCATTTGTCTGAATAAAACTAAATTATATCATTCATTCTGTAAGTGAATTATCCATAGTGTGTGTGTGTGTGTGTGTGTGTTAAAAGGAAGGCCTGATGATAGAATTGTTAGCTACCAAGAATGGTGTTTACGTTATTTTGTGCTCTACCAAAAGTCACTGTTGGTTTTAAATCTCTTTCGAGAGAGAGAGAGAGAGAGAGAGAGAGAGAGAGAGAGAGAGAGAGAGAGTGTGTGTGTGTGTGTGTTTTTTTTTTTACTTGTCTTTCCTTTTTACAAAGGTAAATAAAGCGAGACTGACATAGTGAAGCAGACAGTGTAAGAATTCTGCAAAATATGATACAAGCATGAAATTTGGCATGAAGGTTCTCAAGACATATTTAATCAATTCTACCCAATGAGCCAAGCGAAATTCCAAGATGGCGGCCACAGGTAATCCTAAAACCTCATTTCTGGCCTAAAACAGAGTGTATTTGGCCAATGTTAATGATCTTGGTGTCGATTTCCATGTTTAAATGTATTCTGAAGTCAATAAACAACTTCAAAATTTAATATGGCCACTAAATTTGTCAAAATGGCCGCCAAATTGACCCCATAAAACCTATTATTATGTGTAAAATTGCATAAAATTGGTCGATTTTCATTATCTTGACATCGATTTCCATGTTTATACACATGCCAGATGTGGTCAGCTACTTTAAAATACAATATGGCCACTATTTTTCAAGATAGTCGCCATTTTGACGTAAGATGTTACGTTCATCAATACAACTGTATGTGATTGTCCGAGTTACATTGTCTTGTTGCTGCTTCTCAGGTTTTAAGTCATCCGGAATTAATTCAGCTATCAAAATCTAATATGAAGACCATCTTTGAATTATTTACTTATGGAAATATTAGTTAAAATTACTTTAAGGAGTGATTGTCGGGTACTATCAAGGCACATTGGTGACATCACTGCTGTGAAACTCAGCATGGGGTTCAGTGTCAGCTAGGTAGATTGCATGACAGCATAATGCTTATGAATGCAACTGTTGTAACTTAGTATCCCAAATGCTGCCTAACCTACCCCACATCTGTTAGGTAGTCGCACCTGAATTGACAGGAGGTGCCAGCATGGGAGAGCCGAGCCAAGGATAATGGGGTTATAGTTATCTGGATGGTGTACAGATCGAACGGGATTTGTGACACTGGATGAACGATCGGACTAAGTGTAGGACTATAGTATGAGCTTAGTTGAATCCCATACAGGAAAGTGCCCAATAAATATTAAAAGGGTGGTAAAAGGATTGCCCTTCGACCCTGAATGTTTGTCTTTAAAAAATGGACACTGCCTCTACCAGTCGAGTCAGACAGACTGACTGGACAAAATGCTGCCTATGCCAACAGAACAAACCAGAGGAGCTTCAGTCTCCTCAAATGAATCCTACTAAGTCAGAAAATGATGGTTATACAAATTTGGCGAGGAATATTCCCCTGTTTAATGCCATTAATGCACTGCCTATGAAGTTCGACCCTGCAAGATTCGATGCAGGAAGTGGGATAGAGACAACCCTAAGATGGAAACAAGTCGCTCATCATCAAGGCAAATGACACTGATGTTCTCGTCATAGCTGCATTTGTACTACCATCTCTGCAGGATATTGGTCTTGAGAACATGTGGCTTGCATTTGGACAAGCAGCGAAGTTACGATGGATTCCCATTCATGAGCTTGTCGCAGGAATCGGACCTCAGAAAGCCAAGGGATTACCGTATTTCCATGCATTCACTGGCTGCGATGTAGTGTCTACCTTTCGTGGTAAAGGGAAGAAGTCAGCATGGCAGACTTGGAACATCTGTGAGGAGGTCACTGAAACCTACACAATGCTCAGTCAGAATCCCTCCACTGTAAGTGATACTGACATGCAACAGTTGGAGAAATTTGTCATACTCATGTATGACAGATCAAGTGCAGCAACCAGTGAGGATGAAGCGAGATTGGATCTATTCACCCGCAAGCAGAGGTCATACAACTCTATCCCACCAACGGAGGCAGCCTTGAGGGAACATGCGAGACGAGCACCTTACCAGGCTGGAATCATCTGGAGTCAAGCTACAATCACCAGGCCGGACATTAGCAGCCCTGCTCATTGGGGTTGGATCAAGAATGGGGATGCATGGCAGGTATGTTGGACTATGCTACCCCCAGTTGGGGCTAGTTGCCAGGAACTGACTAAGTGTGCATGCAAGAAAGGTTGCAACATGAGGTGCAAATGCTTTCGTTCAGGACTTCCATGCACAGCACTCTGCGGATGTACATGGGAACAATAGAATCTGTTAACATACACGAAAGTATATGAGGCGTCTATTTGCATAACGGGATAAACACCACCTCTGGTGAAATTGAGTTAGCACTGTCTGGTGAAGTCCACTGTGGTGAAGTCCATATCCCCTTTTGGAGTTTCTAATAAGGCTTAAAATGAAGTATAAATAGAGAGACTATAACCTTTTGTGCACAGATGTTAAACTTTAAACCCATTTTTCTCGAAACTTGAGTTGTGTCGCTTATCTCGTTATGCAAATAGATGCCTCATATCGTGTGTTTGTTTTGAACACCTTGTTGGTTAAGAGAATACCGCTCATTCTCGTACGAATAATACAGTTGCTTTTTTATGCAAATATTTACCTCTGTTACTAATATTTTGTTCAATTTCTAGTCATTTTATTATGTTATTTTTACCTTTGTTACTTTCTTGTGCCATTTCAGTTTATTCTAGTAATATTGTGCCATTTCAATTTATTCTAGTAATGTAATGATGTGTTTGTTTTCTTTTTGTTTGTTAAGATATTTCACTGATTACACCATATTGTGAATGTAACATGTAGGCCTATGCAATTATTTGTCTTGTGTTCAATTGCTTCCGTCCACGTAGTACTGATATAATATTGTTCTTACATCATTTCTTAGTGTAAGCTGTTTTATATTGTTGTTGTATGTTCCTATAGTTGTAATTGTGCCATGAGGTGCCTTCCTGGATAGGTTTTGCAGAAGCATCTTCAGTGTTTAAAAAATAAAATTTTGAAAACTTCATCGTCTTTGTTTATACATCTAACATATATCACGAGTGTTTTATGACATTATTAGTGATTGTCTACACAATCTGCAGACCTATAATAATAATTAGTATTCCTATGTGGTAATTTGCACCTTTCTGTGAGAGGTAAATGTTAAGAGTATGCCTGAAAACATGATATTTGACCAGACGACATTTTCAATATATTAAATATCCAACACGCAGCCCTGACCATGAAAGCAATTCTAAGGGCCAATATGGCGGCCATCTTGAAAAATAGCGGCCATATTGTATTTTAAAGTAGCTGACCACCTCTGGCATGTGTACAAACATGGAAATCGATGTCAAGATAATGAAAATAGACCAATTGTATGCAATTTTACACATAATAATAGGTTTCCGGGGTCAATTTGGCGGCCATTTTGACCAATCTATCGGCCATATTGAATTTTGAAGTTTTTCATTGACTTCAGCATCCATGTAAACATGGAAATCGACACCAAGATCATTAAAATTGGCCAAATACATGCAGTTCTATACCAGAAATGAGGTTTTAGGGCTACCTGGGGCGGCCATCTTGAAAAAATGGCCACCATCTAGGAATTTCGCTTGCCTCATTGGGCAGAATTGATCAAATATGTATTGATAATCTTCATGCCAAATTTCATGCTTGTAACATATTTTGCAGAATTCTTATTAAAAATTAATTTTATCTGCCCACTAACATGAGATCGTCTTGGCCATTCACAGTGTGTACTACGATACTGTTTTAGAAGAGCCATCATTTACACAGAGGAAATTTATGGCTAATCACTAACTGACAACTAGAGGATGAATGTGGGGGAAGTTGGGAGGGGTGAAGGCGGGGTAGACTCTCTCCCCCAGCTCCGATCCCCCTCTTCCCTCTGTCCAGGGTAGTGGGTGGAAGGAAGGACCAAACCCTGAGCAGAAATTAGTGTTCGTGAGTGTACACTGGATCAAAAAATTATCGCGCAGGTGGGGTCCGATGGTTCTGTAAAAGATCGCTACAGCTCATGATAAACAAGCTCGTTTCCAGTTGCCATCGTCTTAGGTGTCAGAATGTTTCACGAGGGAAATGCGCGATACTTTTTTGATGGAGTGTACAGTCACCAGCACAAATAAGTATTCAGGTGTGTTTGGAATACCTAGATACAGTAAATAAATGTACAATAACTTCTCCATTGTACAGTCACCAGCACTAATAAGTATACAGGTGTGTTTGGAATACCTAGAGGCAGTAAATAAATGCACAATAACATCTCCATTGTACAGTCACCAGCACTAATAAGTATACAGGTGTGTTTGGAATACCTAGAGGCAGTAGATAAATGTACAATAACATCTCCATTGTACAGTCACCAGCACTAATAAGTATACAGGTGTGTTTGGAATACCTTGAGACAGTAAATAAATGTACAGCTCCGGACAGATCAATGGTCCACACCCCATCCATCAGCGATTTGGTTTGGGCCTCGTCGGATCTGGTAACAGTTGCAAGTGGAGGGAGGGGGGATGTTAGTGGGAGAGGAGGAGAGAAATGTGGGCGGAGCTATATAGGAGGGTAACGAATGATCAGGTTGAGAGACGTGTGTCAGGAGGAATGAATGAAGCATACACTGTGAACGGTATCGAATCACCAATAGTATAAAGCAGAGTTCTTTAAACTTTTTCAGTCGTGACCCAGTTTTTACTATGACATCATTCTCGCGACCCATACAGAATGATCTTTTACAAATTATCAGAATTATCAACCAAAGAAAATACAAGGCCAAAAACTGAAACGTAATATTTATGATTAAAAGGAATTCTAACCAGAATTATAAACACTGCCTTACCTACCCCTCCCTCTCTCTCTCAAGAAGGCTAATATTTGTGCAATGATTTTGTTTTATTGATAATTAAATATATAAATATTCGATTATAAAAATATGTTAGGTGGATTCATGTATGAACTTCATATTTATTTTATTGTCACGAACATTATTATTCTATTTTATTCATGTATTTATTTTTGTGAGCCTGCGACCCAGTTTGGAGGAATTCAGGACCCGTAGTTTGAAGAATCCGGGTTTAAAGAAGTGCATACTGCATTAACGTAGGTGGATATAGGAGAGAAGAAATGTGATGATTTGAGGCGAGGGTGAGGGAGAAGAGGGTAAGACAAATGAAGCTGATTAGTTGAAAAGTAATAACAAACAAATATAATTAGAATATCTGTTCCATTATGTCCTTTAAATAAAGGCACTGTCTTTTGTTCACCATTGTAGTGGGATAGACTACTGAATATATATTATCCTTTGGATATTAGACAGCTATCCCTGTATTCCTTTTATCCCTCGTGCTTGCCCCGTAGGAGGTATTGCCTGTAATGATGTGGGCAATACTTTAAGGGTTTTGGCGCCCCTTCGGCCTCCGCCACTAGCTTATATATATTTAACTGTCCCTCCTTTCTTCCTATTTCATTCTTGCTTGCTGTCACACCTCTCTATCACCTTTTCCTGATGCTAAATGACCTCGCTGTTGCGCCACCTAATATCAATCATATCCCTCGTGCTTGTAGTCCACCCTATTTATTACCTTCTCCCAAGCCAAGCTGTTTTGTTTTTCGGCAGAAGACGGTTTAATTTTCTAACTTTTTTAACAATCATATTTGTCAACAAATTCATTGAGCTATTTACCAGGATTTTTTCTTCGAAATATGCATTTCCTTAAAAATAATCGATGTTAAACTTAAATAGGCACCGCTATATGGCGTTTTCAATAAACTTGGTCTAATTTTATGCATAGGCTATATATATTACAGTACCTCTCAAGTAACTGGCAACCTTACACATCCTCCATACTGTCTTATCCCTCTCTCGCTTGCCCTTCCCTCCTTTCTTACCGTTTATCTTTTCTTTCTCATATTTAAACCTGTCTGTGTGTGTTTTTCTTTTTTTCTTTTTTTGAGTAATGTTGTTTATCATCAGTTCTTTATTCCTTCTATGTATGTATGAATCACTTCACCCTCACTGTCCATCACAGATAAAAAATACTTTAATAAATAAAAGAGGACTGATAATAAAACACTGATCCGCAAAAAAATGCAAACTTTTTGTGTTTATTAAATCACAGGTTACAATCAAATCAAATAATTCCAACAAACTATTGCCACCAACATCAGGCCACAATTAATTTTACTCAACTGGTATTATTTCCTGGCATACTTTGGGTGAATCAAGGCATTCCAATGTACAGAAAGTATAGGCTACTATCTCATTAAAATACAGGTTATATTCAAAGTAAATACCAGTACAAAAAGCAGTAAAGGTCTGTGTGTGTGTGTGTGTGTGTGTATCAGTCCAACTACACAGTGTGAGAATCACTCATTTATCTTCTTCTAGATTTAGAACACACACACATATTTTCTCTTTCTCCCTCTCTCTCTCTCTCTCTCATACAAGAGACAAAAACACACCGACTCTCTCTCTCTCTCTTTCTCTATCCCACTCACAAGAAACAAAAATACACACACACACACACACACACACACACACGTTATAACTCCTTATAGTGGAGTACATAGATATAATATAAGTTGTTGACATCATGTTATAACTCCTTATAGTGGAGTACATAGATAAAATATAAGTTGTTGACATCATGTTATAACTCCTTATAGTGGAGTAAATAGATATAATATAAGTTGTTGACATCATGTTATAACTCCTTATAGTGGAGTACATAGATATAATAAAAGTTGTTGACATCATGTTATAACTCCTTATAGTGGAGTACAACAATATAACAGCAGGTCATATATAAAACATATCAAATTAATACAATATGCAGTTTATATTGTCATATAATAAAACATTGAAATTATTAGTAAAAATATGGTATTAGAAATTATTACTGAATACATGGCATTAGATCATTATTGAGATTAACATAAAATAGGTTATACCTGTTTATCAAGAGTCATTCTCTGTAAACAATGTTCATTATGTGATGCATGCTTCATTGTTACTGGTTGTCTGGTACTTGTGTCTGTTGGTGTGCGTAGGTGTCTGTTTGTGTGTGTAGGTGTCTGTTGCTGTGTGTGGGAGTCTGTTTGTGTGTATAGGTGTCTGTTGGTGTGTGTTTCCTTGTTACTGGTTGTCTGGTACTTGTGTCTGTTTGTGTGTGTAGGTGTCTGTTTGTGTGTGTTTCCTTGTTACTGATTATCTGGTACTTGTGTCTGTTTGTGTGTGTAGGTGTCTGTTTGTGTGTGTTTCCTTGTTACTGGTTGTCTGGTACTTGTGTCTGTTTGTGTGTGTGTTTCCTTGTTACTGGTTGGCTGGCACTTGTACTCGTCCAAAAAGAAGGAGAGCCAGCCTACGATATATTGGGGCAATGTACAGCATAATGTTAATGTCCACAAACTTAATCCAAGACAAGTATATAATTACAGATACCACTGTGGCCAAGAACAAGGTCACTATTTCCAGCCTCGGCACATACAATGCCACATTCAGGATTTCTGCTTTCCACACCTGGTCACACATCGTCATATTCTGTGTTGAGTTTGTATCTTGT